>OZ012738.1:647775662-647865662 GCA_963859935.3 Lathyrus sativus
TTTTCAGACTTCAAAATAAGGAACCAAATGATGAACATAAACACAATAACACAATAAACAATAATGCAATTCCAGACCTCCAAATAAGGGAACCAAATGATACTTCAAAATATTCAACACATTAACACCTTAAATCCAAAATGAACTACAAATTCTACAATTGTGCCAAACATTAAAATTGTGCCAAATTCTACACTACAACACATCATAATTCTACCATACATATTTATCAAATTTCTACAACACTAATGCATTACAAATCCATTCTAGTTCTTTTTCCACGCTTCCTTGGTTTCTTCCTCATTCTTGTACAAATGTTAGATTTAGACTTTGATAGGTTTTCTTCAACCATGGCATCATCATCATTAAGTGGAGTGTTATGTCCAACATCTCCATCCGAAGTCTCTACTGCATCTTCAGTGACAAAGTTAATAAGTTGTCGATCATCTTGAACATCCTCATCCTGAAATGGAGTGTTAACTCTTGCCTCTTTCATCATCCTCACTTCCTCCTCAAGAGCTGCTATCCTCTCCTTGAAATCTTTATTGTCATCCACCAATCTTTGATAATCATACACATTCCCAAATTGTTGTCCTTGTTCAAACAAAGCAGCATTGACTATGTCATAATTCAGTTCCTTCTCTGTTGCAACCACTTTATCAATTATCTAACAAAAAAACAATCAATTCAAACACACGACAACAAAAAAGCTATTTTCCTAAAATCGAACACATAAATTCTTACCATATTTTTGTCAAACGCTTTTTCAATGTTTTTCTTCTGCATAGTTATAACTGGCCAATTCAATACACGTGGAAACGGAAATGTAGCAACAACAGGTACTTTTCCCAAAGATAAGTGGTTGAATGTCCAAATCTATAACAAATATTACAAGATGTAAATTTCAAAACTTTTAATATTCAGAGCACATGATGAAACTATAAAGTTATATATGAAAATTTACCTGCAATATGGCAGTACACCCGTTTAAATGTCTTTGTGCCTTATTTTTTTCCTCCTTCAACACAAATGAAGACTCACATAAACTAGAAACTATAAAGTTATAAACAACAAGTCCCCAACTAAATGTATCAAGTGAGTCAAGATCATCAAATTACTTAATAAATTCGGTAAAGACCTTATTCCTTGTTTTGAGAAAGTAAAACTCCGCAAATGCAAGTAATATGTAAAGTCTAATAAAATTAACTAATTTTTTCTTTTGGTAACGAAGTTATTTGCGAATATTGTGAATGGTTACCTCAACCCCTTTAAAAGATCTAATGTTTGACTTTGTTAGTTTTCTTCTACTACTAGGGACTTATCAATTATAGATAATCCAAGCGCAAAACAAACATCAACCGGAGTAAAGGGAACTATCTTATCCCTACACCTAAATCCCCTACTTCGTACGTTCAACCTACTTACTAATTCCCATAATAAACCACTTGAGATTGAGAAGTTGTTAGAAATATCCATTGCCCATTTGAATGTGGTGCATTTGATGTGGGCTCGTTGAGCTGGTGTTAACTTTTCATTGATGATACTCAAATTCACTGGAATACAACTATGCCTCATTCGTACCTTAAATTCACGAAAAAACTTAATTACTTTCACTGGTAAATAAGATCCAACATTCCAACCAGAATAACAAAACCAATAAAAATAAAAAAACTTACATCACTTTCATTTAGATTTCTTGGTGATTCCATAGTTTCAGCAATAAAGAACTCAGCCTGATAAAATCCAAAACCAACTAACCACATTATCAGTAACATAACAAGAAATCTATTACAACCTAAAATTGAGAACTCTATTACAATAACCTAAAAAGAAAAAACCCTAAGCCTAAATGCTCTTTCAGTTTCCCTTATTGAACAACAGAACTCTTAGAACCTTAAAAAAATTAAGATAGTGTTGTTCATGTAAGAAGAATATCAGAACACGTTTTAAAAAATCAGAACTTTTTCAACAATCATAACTTTTTCATGGAATTTATGTAAGAAGAACATCTAACCTTAAGAGCTCATGATGTGTCGCGGTGGTCACCGATTCCAGACAAGCTCACGATGAAATGAGAGAGATCACGATGAAATGAGAGAGATTTTCTTCTTCTTTTGAGAGGAGAGGTATCAGATTCAATGTGAAGGGCAAAAATATATTTAACATCATTTAACCTAGCACTATTCATAAAGTTACTAAATTGTCCTGTAAATTACCGCAAAACTAGTACATTAAAAACTGCAATACAGTATAGGTGTATACTAGAGTGTTAAGATATCATTTCTGATATATGAGAGATTAAGGTTTATGAGAGGAAAATTGGAGAGAGAAAATGAGAGAGAAGAAAATTTTAGTGTCATAGAATAAAAGTGTTGTCTGAATAGTTTAGCTTTGGTATGTGAAATGATTTTGGTGAAAAAGGGAAAATTTTATTTTTAGAAGTCAATACTTGATGGACATTTGACATCAAGTTAAAAGATTAGATTAAAATTATTTGAGTGATTTATTAATTACTCATTTCAAAAGCTTAGAAGGATAAATTGGTTAAAGCGCAATTTATTTTTGAAGGGATAATAGTAGAAGTTAAACCAAAACTACATGATAAATTTTTACATACTTGATAAATTACTCCTTGAAAGCTACAGTTCAGTCCAAATTGAGTGACATTGTGCTTTGGCCTCCAATTCAATCAAACTTCATTTCGTTATGGCCCCTAGAATCCTACTCTGCGGCGACGTTTTTGGCCGCCTTAACCAGCTCTTCAAGCGCGTCTCATCGGTAAGCACCTCTCTCTCTCTCTCTCTCTATCTCTCTCTCTCTCTCTCTCTCTCTCTCTCTCTCTCTCTCTCTCTCTCTCTCTCTCTCTCTCTCTCTCTCTCTCTCTCTCTCTCTCTCTCTCTCTCTCTCTCTCTCTCTCTCTCTCTCTCTCTCTCTCTCTCTCTCTCTCTCTCTCTCTCTCTCTCTCTCTCTCTCTCTCTCTCTCCTCTCTCTCTCTCTCTCTCTAGGGTTTTGTTTTCTTCATAATTTCAATCAATTTTAATTCAGGTGAACAAATCGGCCGGTCCATTCGACGCCCTCTTGTGCGTCGGCCAGTTCTTCCCCGACTCACCGGAGCTTCTTGATGATTTTATGTCATACATTGAAGGTGCCTCTCACATTCCCCTCCCAACGTACTTCATCGGCGACTACGGTGTCGCCGCTCCTAAAGTTTTGATGGCGGCCACTAAGGATTCTGCCAACCGTGGTTTCAAGATGGATGGTTTCAAGGTTTGCGATAATTTGTATTGGTTGAAAGGCAGTGGCAAGTTCAACCTCTTCGGTATGCTTTTTTTTACTTCCTCTAGTTTTTATTTTCTTTCTGTGGATTGGGATATGTGTTATGCTTTTAGTTTTTTTATTATGTTTATGTGATCCGTAGTAGACGTTGGTTTAGGTAGTAGTTGCGTAGCGATTATGTGACTAGGGATTAGTTTTGGTGATCGCTATTATAAATGATCCGTAATTGCTAATGTTTGGCTTCCTTCCTGGTTTGTCTTTGAGCCGTGGAATACTTGTTGGGAGTTGAGTTTAGTTCCTTGTTTTACTTATGTGCAGGGTTATCTGTCACCTATTTATCTGGTAGGAAATCATCAAATGTTCAGCAGTTTGGAACTTTTAGTGAAGACGATGTTGATGCTTTGCGTGCAATAGCTGAGGAACCTGGAGTTGTTGATTTGTTCTTGACATATCCTTGTATCTATGTTAATTTATTCTTGATTATTCTTAGGCATGCTGTATTTGGGCTTAATGTCACTTGCTTGTTTTCTAAGACACAATCTGTCTGTTGATTTCCTTGATTTGTTATTACTAATGAATGGCCAAGTGGGGTTACAAATGGAGCAGCTGCTTCAGACATTCCTGCTGAATTCTCGGAATCTAGCGGCAGTGATTCAATCATATCAGAGTTAGTACAAGAGATTAAACCACGGTAATTATTGAATAGATACCTCACAGCCGTACCTTGTTTGATTATCTATGTCCCTCCTCTCAAACACAAAAAAGGATCAACTACATTTTCTTGCAGAATGTTTCACATGTGCACAATAGTGATAAACAAATTACGAACTTTCTGTTTAATAAACACAATTGTATGCATAATCCTGATTTCATAGTATTTGGTGTTCTGCACTTTTAGCTTCAAAAAGATAAGCCCTCAAGTTCTTTGTTCTATTGAATGTATTTTGTGTTTTTCTATATACTATCTTTATCAAATATAAGCTCGTTGAAAAAAATTGTCCCTTTCTATAAGCCTCTTTCTAAATAGCTAGATGCGCCCAATCTTTTTTAACAAAAGTACCCTTAATCATTTAATAACTCTGGAAAATCATTAGTTCAGTGAAAAAACGAATCCCAATAATTGAAGGGCAATTTTGAAAAATCAATAGACATTGTTGATAAATTTAATGTAAGTAACAAAATTACTTAATTTTCTTAATTCTAGCAAATTGGTTAAAAGAGACTTATATTTAGGGACACATGTAGTACTTGTTATAGGTATTATATTTGCAATTCTTATAACCAGGAATGGCAATCTCGCAAGTGGTAAAAAGAAAATGGGATTTGATTGAACTAATTATTAGGAAAATTTGCTTATAGGAGGTTAATTCATTCACCAGATCAGGATTAGTGTCTTATTTCTCTGGAGGAATTTGCTATGTCAATTGTGCCTTTTGTGGAATCACTTGTAATCTTCGCGTAAGCTGAGTCTTTGATCATAACAGTTCTTTCTGTGTTTCTTTTGTAGCTATCATATTGCAGGTTCTAAAGGTATATACTATGCCCGCGAACCATATTCCAATGTTGATGCCGTGCACATTACCCGTTTCATTGGGCTTGCATCTGTTGGAAATAGAGATAAGCAGGTTTGGCCATTCTTCTTTAGCATACCACTGTCACTGATATTGATTTTATTTTAATAAACCTTTCTTTACGTATCTCTCTCTGTAAGGAAAATATTTTCATTACTGTAAAATTTTGGTCACTTTTGCATTTCAGAAATTTATTCATGCAATTTCTCCAACACCTGCATCCACCATCTCTTCAACTGAGATTGCCATGAAAACCACAAATACTACCTTATCACCATACACGTCTACAAAGGAAAAAGCTTCTCCTAATGACACTGCAAAGAGACCTGGTGACTCTGATTCTCAACATTGGAGATATGATGTTTCACAAAAACGGCAGAAACATGACGCTGGAGATAAGTTATGTTTCAAATTTGTATCTTCTGGCTCTTGTCTACGGGGAGACACATGCAATTTCCGACATGACACAGATGCAAGGGAGCACTGTTTGAGAGGTGTTTGTTTTGATTTTTTGAACAAGGGAAAATGTGAAAGGGGTCCAGATTGCCGCTTTAGGCACAGCTTGCAGGATGAAGGTGATAAGCATCCTTCCAGGAAGCCTGGATCAGAAAATACAAGGTCTAGCAGGTGTGTCTCTTGATTGATTATATTCTATAGTGAATGTATATTATGTTATTTAGTGATTCTTGACTTGTGAATTTTTGAGTGAAGTTAATTCTCAAGTGGTAACTAGTAAGATTTTGGTTTTATTCCTCATCTTTGTTTATTTGATTTATCCATGTTAGAACTTAAAAGCATTTTTCCCTTGACAAATTCTACAATACAACTGCAGATCAAGAGAATGCTGGTTTTGCTTGTCAAGCCCCAATGTGGAGTCACATTTAATCATAAGCATCGGGGAAAATTACTATCTAGCACTGGCTAAAGGTCCACTTGTTGAAGACCACGTGCTGATAGTACCTGTTGAGCATATGCCAAGTACTTTATCTTTGTCTTCTGAATCTGAAGCTGAGCTCATACGATTTCAGAACAGTCTCAAGAGATGTTTCAAGAACCAAGAAAAGGAAGTCATATTTTTTGAGTGGGCTTCCATACGCGGCACTCATGCCAATCTTCAGGTAAAGGAAGTTTCTGTTGCTAGTTGCAAAGTAGTTGAAATCTGGACTAGGAAGTGCTCTTTGCACTATGTTTACTTAATTGAGCTGGCTTTCCACCCCCTCCTCTGTACCTTTCATGGCTGTGCACTCCCCCTTATATAATTTGCTTAATTCCACATTAGATATCCAATCTGTTCGTCACTTTTTGGGTTAGCTATTTTCTGTTCTAAGAATAGTGGCTTCTCAATTGAGTTTCATTTATCTCTTGCTCGATCAACTGTAGTTTTATATTCTCTCATTGACATTCTATCCTATTTATGCAGGTCATTCCCATTCCATCTTCCAAAGCAGTTATGATTGAAAAAGCATTCAATTTAGCTGCACAAAAGTTGGGATTTGAATTTGTTGTAAAGAAATGTAAGCATTAATCTTCAGGCCGTGCTTTGTATTTCAATTCTATGAAACACAGACACCATATGCAACACTGACACTTCAACGCCAGTAATAATTTGAAAATATGAATAAACTAAATGTAATCACATGTGTAGGTGGTGTGTCAGACACCGGATACGTCTTTGTTGTTGGTGCTTAAGGTTGTTTCATTGTTTATAATATAATATCCCGTATACCCCTTTATTTTTCATTGATTTTTGTTACCGATCTTCACTTATTAGTTATTTGGCTTGAAAAATAATCCTCAATTTATTTAATCTGGGAAGTACCAACAATTATTATTATTATTATTATTATTATTATTTTTGTTTCTGTTGCATTCATATGCTGCTTTTCTTGGCATCTCAGTCGATAGCATTTCTGATGGAAGAAAGTTTTTGAAGACACAAACTGACGGGAATTCAAGCTTGTTCTATGCTGAAATCCCAGGAGGCACAATTTTGCTGCACCATGTTGAGGAGAAAGACACGTTTCCTGCCCAGTTTGGACGTGAGGTAGGCTTCTAAAAGCAAAATACATACAATTATTTTTTCTGGAAGAGGTCTTCAATGTTTAATTTATTCTTTGTAAGATTATGACTATTGTATTTATCAGAAAGAGTTAAAACTTGAAAAATGAACCAGGTTCTGGCAGGGTTGCTTAATATGGCAGATAATGCAGACTGGAGGAATCGCAAACATAACAAAGATGAAGAGATGAAAATCGTTGAAGATTTCAAGGACCGATTTCAAGAATATGATCCAAACCGTTGATTGTTCATGCATTAAATTCTCAATTTACAGTGATCCCATGATGATTATGTTGACTCACCCAAGCCGGATTTCAAACTGAGGCGTATATTTGTTTAAATTTGCAATCAGCCCTTTTCTGTTACTTGGTTATTGGGACCAACTGATTTCACACAATTTAACCCCATGAATTGGTGCTTTGGGATGCAACTTGATAGTCCTACAGAATTTCAATCTGTCACTTTTATCAGTGGTTCCTGTGGTGAGCTTCACTTTTCTTTCAAATGGGCTTCTTGGAGCTTCACTTTCCTAAGTCTGAATGGCAACTTTTGTGTGAATGTATACGCCTCGCCTCAACTGTTGGTATTGACATTCTAAATATTTTCCAGACTGTGAATGACCAAGCTGAAGTGGCTATCATATCATCTAGGCTTTATGCATTGGTCAACGGGCAACCAGCAGCAGCAGCAGCCACATTCATGTTTTGAAATAGTTGGGTTTGCATCCTCAATATGTAATTTAAGATATTCATATTTAAGGAATCAGTATCCTTTTATTCAATGTTCAGATAAGAGATACTCTTGCATTTGCCTAGAGTGACACATTTGTATCATCTCGAAGGCCGGCTTCAACCTTTATACCGAAATTCAACTCTGTAGAAGCTAGTTGTTTTGGTATTCCTTTTTATTTGTAATTTTGGTGTCCAAGGACTATAACATACTCATACTTTCCATAATCTTTGGTCTTCAGAACATTTTATTGTTCTTTTAAAGCTTCAGCTGTTTTAGAAAATCAAAATATAATTAGCAGGCTTTTTCCCCCTTCATACCCTATCCTCTTTTGCATTTGAGACCAATGCTCATTCACTACAATCCAAGTTAACAATCACGGAGATTGGCTATTGAAGGAACTATTATCAGTCAAATCCCTATGTCTCTTGTCTCTTTCTGTCTCCTCTATGACAATACCTTAGATTCCCCTATTAATTATTATTCTCATTTTTTCGTTGGATCTTAGCCCCTCTACATCTTTTGGCAAATGTTCGACAATTATTTAATCAATTAATGTGATAAGGTTATTGCATGTTTGCTTTTAGTCACGGGCGCTACATTTTTCATTTGTATTTGCCAAAAAAACAGATGGACTCATCTCACCAACTCACATTGGAGTTTAAACCCTTTCAAAATCAATTATAAACTGACAATTAGTGTTATTTTAATTAATAATAGTTTACATTTTTCTAAGATTACTGAAATATACAAATACATATAAGACTAGGTAGCCTCTCTGCCCCACTAAACTGCCTCTATCTAAGAAGGAAAAAAAAATATTTTCTACTCACCATTTTTTAATTCTGTTGGGGTTCTTTGGAGTGGTTTTGGACTGTGAATTCACGTGTTGTATTTCTGTTCATTAAAATAACCTCATGGAAAAAGACTTCAACTTTTAGCTTTCACATGGAAATTTCTAAACACTCACTACCAATGCCAGTGCTGATTTTCGCTAAGGACATATTGTTTTGGCCTTTTGGGTTTTGTCCTTTACAACAAAAACAATTATGGGTTGTTCTCCATAAATTGTCTTATCATTGTTTTTGGTGTCAATGTGAAGTCTTGCTATATATGTGGCTGTGTACCTTCTTCAATGTAACCTGTTCTTTTGTTCTTTGCTTTTTCTGGTTACCAATTTCATAATCATTTGATTTTAATCACTTCTGAGGAGATTGGAATGGGATGGGAGTGGTTTTGGCACTGATGTTACAGCTGTTGAAGCTCTGCATCATCATCATCATAGGTTTTGTAGTGGCAACCCAAGGATCCAGAGGTAGGTGCTTCCATAATCTTCACTTTTCTTTGTTGATGTTAATGAAATAGTTTTTATTAGTGCAAAAGAAAATCACTTATGCAGGGCCATTATCACCACCTCCTGCATCAGCTCCAACTCCTCAAATGAGCAAAGAAACTGAACCATTCATATCTCCAAGTTCAATCTCTATAGCATTATCACCACTATATGAAGTTGTTCCTTCACCAGCAACAGTTCAAGGGAATATGCCACCATCTGTAGCTCCTGCAGCACAAAAGGCAAGACAATTACATCATGCTCCTCAGCCATTAACTTCATCTCACTCTCCTGCATTGGCACCTTCAGTCTCAAACTATAAACATCATCATGCAAGGAACATAATTACCATTCCTGCTCCCGCATCATCGTATACGGTTTCTCCTCCTATTTCAAGACCCCGAGGTTCAATCGCCACGCTCTACTTGACTGATTTATTAAATTGAGTTACAAATAAAGTCCTTGGCTTGAATATATAAGCAGTTTTTATTTTATAATTTTTGATCTAGATAAAGCAATTCCTCCCTCATTATCACCAACAACTCGTAGACAAAGACATCATGTTCCTCCTAGAGTATCTCCACCTGGTTCTTCATCCAAGAAACTGCCACACCCACCTCCTAATGAAGGTTAACACTTTGTTTGCTTAGTATTTTTTGAAATTGTTCTGAGACTTATTCATCATAATTAAATTTACTTTTTTAATCTTTTCAGATTGTTTATCAACTGTCTGCACTGAGCCTTATGTAACTTCTCTTCCTGGAGCACCTTGCAGATGTGTCTGGCCAATTCGAGTGGGTCTTCGCCTTAGCGTTTCTCTTTATACTTTTTTCCCTTTGGTCTCGGAGCTGGCTTCTGAGCTTGCCAGTGGGATTTTTATGAAGCAAAGTCAAGTTACAATTGTGGGAGCCAATGCAGCAAACCAGCAACCTGATAAAACAGTTGTCCTTATTGATTTGGTGCCACTCGGGGAAAAGTTTGATAACGCAACAGCCTTTTTGACTTCTTATAGGTTTTGGCATAAAAAGGTTGTTATTAAAGCCTCCTACTTTGGCGACTATGATGTGTTATATCTGAACTATCCGGGTAGGAACAATTGGCCAAATTCTGTGATCAAATCTTGTGTTCTCTCTTTGCACTTTCCGTATTTGTTTCCTTTTGAACGAGAGTTGTTGCTCTAACACATCCTACTATTATTATTATAGGTTTACCTCCTTCTCCTCCTTTAGCACCTTCAAGCATTACAATTATAGATGGTGGTCCATATACCACTGGTGACAATAATGGAGGGACAATAAAACCCATTGGAGTTGACATACAAAAGAGGCAGAATAGAGGTGATCTTAGCAGAGAATTTATTGCCATCATTGCTATTTCAGTTTTTGTAGCAGTTGTTTTATGCATTGCTGCTGCCTGCTTCATGTTTAAATTCGAAGTTCCGGTTAGTAATCCGGCGTCGACTCCGTGGCTTTCACATCCTTCTCTTACCAAAGCACCAGGTAATACAACCAGGTGAATCAGCTAGTGCATTTTACCCTCGGTTTATTCCCTTGTCTTAATGTTTGATTGTTAAAAAGAATGCTATATTGTTAAACTTCTCATGTGACTTAGCAATTATGTTTTTAAATAACAATTATTATATTAGTAAGAGTGGTTAGTGGAGAATTATTATTGTTAAGAAATGTGGTTGGGCCTAACTCAACCCTACAAAACCGGTTGGTAGAGTGAGGATTGCTCCCACTTATAAACACATGTTCATGCCATATATTGTCCAATGTGGGACTCTTAACAATTATATTATTAGGAGTAGTTACGTTTCATTAATTACGTAGGTATATGTTTAGAATAAATAGGGGGAAGATTAAGAAGAGATTATCATAGTGGAATTTGATAAGAAAAAAAAAGGTCATTTTGGCATTAGGGAGGTGCAGACCCTCGAAGTTATCTGATACTATGTAATTAAAAGGGATTTTCTCTATTTTCTTTTATATATAAATTGGTTCCTATGAATCGGTATCAGAGCAATTCTGACCCAGGAAGATTCTGTGGGTGTGCTGGAAATCTCTGTAGGAAGACGGCTGGAGAATTGATCCCAAGGTTTGATGGAAGGGAGGCCTATTGGTGGCTGACCCAGACAGAGCGATATTTTGGGTCAAGAAGAATGAGTGAAGAGATGAAACTTGGGTGGGCTGTTGCATTTGCATTGAGAGGAGATGCTCTTGATTGGTGGCTTTCTTGAAAGAAGAGCAATCCAAATACTTGTTCGCGGGGTTTTTCACAGGGTGTCAAAATAGATGAATTGGATGAATATAGATTAAATTGTTGATGGATGAATCAAAACAATCTATTAGTCCATTAACAATTCACTAAAATTTTCTTAAAATTATTCAATTCATCTGTTAAAATAAAATTCATCAAATCCATCAATTGACATATTTTTAATGAAGGGATATCCCTCCAACTTTTTTTTTTATTTTGAAAAAACAAACGTATTTTTTTTGTATTTTCCAGATAAAAAATCGATTTTTTGTATTTTCGAAAAAAATCATTTTTTTTTGAGAAAAACCAACTTTTTATGTTTTTTAAAAAAATCAATTTTTTAATTTTAAAAAAATGGTTCTTTTTTCAAAAAAATTTCTTTTTTTTTTGGGAAAATTTGACTTTTTGTATTTTTTAGAAAATTGATATTTTAATTTTTGAAAAAAATCAGTTTTTTATTTTGGAAAAAAAATTGCTTTTTGTGAAAAAGAAATCGTTTTTTTTTTTCGGAAAAAGATTGATTTTTTTTTCGAAAAATAATTTGGTTTTTTTTTGGAAAAAAATCAATTATTTTTTTTAAAAATTTTATTTTTAATTATTTTTTTAAAAATAAATCTAACAAAAATAATTCATTGAATCAATTCATCCATATAAATAGATTGAATGAATTTTGTCTTAATGTATTCAATTATCCCCTTTAGTTTTTCATAGGCCATTCTCAAAAAGTTCAAACTAGAATTTTGGAATTGTCTTCTGGACTCAAATAATGAAGAAGACGAAAACCACAGCACATAAAATTCAACACGAAAAGCAAGAACCACTAGTTTCCCAAAATATAGAAAAAACTTGTGATGAATTTGAAAGCACACAAATCCAAAAAAATAGTGAAAAAGTAGATTGTACAGTGGAGACTAAATCTGGAGATGACGAATGAGAAATACAGAGTCATTGATGGTTGCCAGTGAAGCAAAGGTCCAGAGACATGACAGAGAGTCATGTTTGGTCTAACTCATCCTTACAAAACCGGCTTGTAGGGTGAGGATTGTCCTCACTTATAAAGACTCTTAACACAGTCCCTCACGCTCCAGACTGGACATCTAGAACGTAGAAATAAATGGCGGGTGGCCTGATAGTGAAAAATTGGTAGCAGATAGTCCACCGGATCTTAAATTAAACTCTGATACCATGTTAGAGTTTGATCTAACTCAACCTTACAAAACCGATTTGTAGGGTGACAATTATCCTCACTTATAAAAACATGTTCATACCATATATTGCCAGTTAACAATTAGTAAGAGTGGTTAGTGGAGAATTATTATATTATTAGGAGCAATTACGTTTTAAGATAAGGGAGAGATTATCAGTGGAATTTGATAGGAGAAAGGCTATTTTGGCATTATGGAGGTGCAGCCCCTGTGACACTACTTTGTAATTAATGGGATTTTCCGTAGATTCTTCGAAGTTTTGTGGTACTACTTTGTAATTAAAGGGCTTTTCCTTATTTTCTTTTATAGTTGATTCCTATCATATATCTACAAATAGCAAATTATGTTTCTTACCACATGTTAGTTGTGAGGGTTTGATTCTTTTGTCATTATATAGCCCTTTTCTTACAAATCTTATGAATTTCAGGTTCTGCTGGATCATTAACTGGAGATGAAAGGGTTGGTTCTGTTTCCTCGTCATTTGAATCTGGCATGGCCGCTTATAAAGTGTCTGTTAAGACTTTCAGCATGAATGACATTGAGAAAGCAACTGATAATTTTGATTCTTCAAGAATACTTGGAGAAGGTGGTTTTGGGCTTGTTTACAGCGGTGTCCTTGGAAATGGGACAAAAGTGGCAGTCAAGGTTCTAAAAAAGAAGGATGACATTCATAGTAATCATGAATTCTTATCTGAAGTTGAGATGCTTAGTCGTCTTCACCATAGAAATCTGGTCAAGTTGATTGGTATATGTATCGAGGAAGACAGCTTCCGCTGCTTGGTTTATGAACTCGTCACAAATGGAAGCTTGGAATCACATTTACATGGTACTTGAATCTGGTTCTTGTTTGCTTAATTGAGTCTTTTAGGCATTGTTTTGATAAACAACCTAATTAAAAGCTTATAGCATAAACACTTAAGTTATGATATAAATGCTTTGAATAGGTTATTTCAATACACAAAAGATGAAAACAAAGTCAAATTGTTTTCATATTAAACTATAAGCTGTTTTTATAAGCTCTTCCAACCAGTCTTAAAAATTGTTGTACAAGTATATAAATGTTTTTTTTTTCTCACTTGGTCTTGTGATAGGGGTTGACAGAGAAAAATGTGCACTTGACTGGCGTGCTAGGATGAAGATAGCTCTCGGTGCGGCTCGTGGTTTAGCTTATCTGCATGAAGATTCAAGTCCATGTGTTATTCATAGGGACTTTAAGTCTAGCAACATTTTGTTGGAAGATGATTTTACTCCAAAAGTATCTGATTTTGGATTGGCCCGGACCGCTGAAGACGAGGAAAATAGACACATATCAACTCGTGTCGTGGGAACATTCGGGTACAAAGTTTTCATACCTTATTTTCTCTTCCTGTTTTGAAAATTTAAAAGATGTTTAGTTTGTGAAAACGTTGCCTATTCGTCTGTTTTTTTCTGGTTGATTTTCACAATCATGCATTTCCTAATTTTGACGATTGAAAAAAATGAATTCAGCTATGTGGCTCCAGAATACGCAATGAACGGTCATCTTCTCGTCAAGAGTGATGTATACAGCTATGGCGTTGTTCTTCTAGAGCTTCTGACCGGAAGAAAACCTATAGACATGTCACAAACTCCCGGCCAAGAAAATCTCGTTGCTTGGTCTCGTCAATTTCTCACAAGCAAAGAAGGATTAGAAGCAATAACAGATCCATCTATAGGACTCGACGCGCATTTTGATAGCGTGGCAAAAGTAGCAGCCATTGCTTCAATGTGTGTGCAGCCAGAAGTATCGAACCGTCCATTCATGAGTGAAGTTGTTCAGGCTTTAAAACTTGTATGCAGTGAATGTGAAGAAGAAGAAGCAAAAGAAGATGATAGTTCAAGAAGTTATAGCCGAGAGCACGAGGATTTATCGGTTGTCGATAATGATATTGAAAATGGTTTGTCAGCATCAGAACTATTCAGTTCTTGTAGTGGAACTGGTAGAATGGAGTATGAAACATTTAGAAGAAAATCTTATTCAGGTCCTATGGGAAATGGAAGAAGTAAACAATTGTGGCAGATAATGAGAAGGCTTTCTGGTGGTAGTGTTAGTGAACATGGAACTATATGATCAAGTAATGATGAGGTTACTATAGAGAAATAGCATCTTTTTTTATTGTCTACTTTGTGGATATTGTTTTTCATGTATATTAAAAATAAACAAAATAGATAGAGATGGTGATTATTTTTTGACGTGCTTTTAAGTTTTTAATAAAATATAATGTTTTGAGAGTAGTATATATAGGTTTAAATAAAAGATGAAATTAAAAAAACGTAACTAATAACATGTTGAGATGATGAAAATGATATTTATTTTGAAATAATTCTTTTGATAAAATGACCCCTATTGTAAATGGATGAAATGTTTAATTGAATAAATATTATCAATTTGAGTGTTATGTTTTCAAATATTATATGTATATTTAAACACTTTGAAGATTTTTAAATAATTTTTAAAAAATAATTAAATTAAGCGTTAAGTTAAAATATTAGGCAATTTTTTTTCACCCTTATACTTTCTCGCAAACTCTCGATAAAAATCTAAAAATGTCTTTAGAATTCAAATATGCATTTTCGAATGCACAAATTTTCACAAAATTGAATGCAAACGACTGGGACGCCCCTGTTATATTTAATTTTAGTTTAGACTTGCATCTTCGAAGGTGTAATGGGGTTAATTAGTATATACATATTTGAAAATGATTCTAATACTTCAAACTAGAAACAAAGATGGTATGAGCAAGATTTAGAAACAAAAACAACTTGACATTAAATTAAAACACTCAACATTACATAGATAGTTGTAAACATAAATTTAAAATTACATATTGTTATAAATTAGTAGTTTAGGACGTTGCAACATATTGGTAATACCGTCGACGAATCTTACAATCTTTGCATCCACTTCAATCCGACTCTTTGATGCATAATGGTAAAATGTGCTCCATGTGACCTTTAAATCTTCATCTGTCTTAAGTTCAAAGTTGGTGAACTGTATCTTTCTTTCGCTGTCAAACGAGGGTGAACAATACTCAAGCTTGACAACTCTCAAAATTTCTGGATATCGCAGGAGAGTATTCAATTTGGTTTTCAGATCGACAATAAGTATGTCCTCCCAGAAATCACATTAAATTTTCATGTATCATTCACCTTACAATATTCATGCAATTTAAACGGACACTCACATTTTCTCGATCCAATGTCATAACGTTTCAACCTCAGAATCAGTGAAACATACATGCCACTTCTCTCGCATCTCATGGTCGCAAATGTATGCATTCTACTTGAACCATTGTCAAACATTCTGATTACAATGTCAAACCCTAATTTACTGACCTCCATGCAGACCATTTAAGCATATTTTCACGATCCGCAAACAACTGTTCGTTTCTAAAATGTTGACAAATATCTATCTCGACAATAGTCGGTTTAACATCATCGTTCACTTCATCTGGTTCAACATCATCCTTCACTATGTCCGATTTTGCATAATTACTTATAGCAACTTTGGGTAACATATCCGGGTGCAATACGAACCAAAAAAGAAAAATGGTTTAAAACACTCACAGTAGCAATAAAATCTTGATATGCACATCCGAAACATGACTAGTTAAATTCGGAGATGCACACTCTGGTGTAACATACATTTTTTCAGCTTAAGAACAAGATTAATGCAAGCAATGATGGATGAGACGAGTGGACTTTACCATAAATTGCAGCTTCTTTTGCTCTATTTGATGTGATAAAACATAAGAACTATGGCTTAGAGTTGAAAAGTTGATTGATAATGAATTTTTTGAAGGGTTTTGCGTAATGGAAGTGATATGGAACGTGAAAGCGATTATCATGCAAGGTGGTGTTATGTTCAATATCCCGCTTGACATTTTTGAAGATATATTTTCGAAAATGCCACTCAATGGTTAAATAAATCAGCTCAATGAAATATGTGAAGTAAATGGATTCAGGGTTGCTTTCAGAGATGCATCTCCGAATACACCCCTTAAAGTTTCGCAGATGCATCTCCAGATCAATTGTTATGCAGAAATGAGGTGACTGTTTGATTTACAAAGAATGGGGTGATCTAAGGTGTGTCCAGAGATACATCTCTAAAAATACTCAAGAGCAAATTCAGATTTTCAGTGGTGTGAGCCACATTCTAAAGATGAAGAAAAAATTGCCAAATTTTATGTCGAACACGAATCCAACAATAAATTAAGAAAATAAAGTCCACCACTAGTCTACATAACAAACACCGAACAAGAGAAGAATTAAAAAAAAAACTTCTCAAAGATAACACAAGATATAATTCAGGAAAAAAAATCTTTCTAGATACCACCAAATACTCTTTATCTCCAAGGCTAAAATCTCTCACCTTCTATTGGCTTAGATAAAGAGGAAAGTTCTTAATACACACCGAAAAATACAAGATTTTTTTGCATATCTATCAAGATATTGTTTCTAAATAAACCAAATTCTCTTATATTCCACATCCTTTAGACCAGTAGATAACATGAAAAAACGATATCAATTAGGAATTTTCAAATTGCCCAAACAGTTGCTTATCATATTGTAACCAAACCACCTATCACCTAGACCTAGCTCCCAGCAAATAAAAAAATAGAACTAAGATACCTTAAAAAAATAAAGGCATAATTAGTCTCCAAATCCCATAAGTTAATTATGAGTTGGGATTCAGTCCCTCAATAAAAAATCGTTTCAGTTTGGTCCCGTAATATTACTTTCTTTAGCATATTAAATCCCTGTCGTTAGTTCTGATGCTAAAACGTTGTAACTGCCAACGTGGAGTGCCAAGTGTGTGATGACTCATCAAAATAATGAATAAATCATTATTTAACGGGTTGAATGTTGTCAAAGAGCTTCATATTTGAAGGTTCCATGGTTTTATGATTGACAACATTTTTGCTAAAACATGGTTCATAGCAGATATCCTATCAGATGCCGTAACATGTTGTATCAGAACATATGTTCTGGTTGTTTTAATTCTTGACAGATTGGTTTTGATTATGTGATATTCCTTTTAGAATTTTCTCCATAATTTTCGCAGGTTAAGAAGATTTTATTTGAAATAGATTTTTGTATCTCCAGCTATACATAAGTTGCCAAATTTGGTTGAAGAGACAATTTAGGAAATGTTGTGTTTGTTCCAAGATTTAAGGATATTTTTCTACATGATTGATGCAACTCTCAGTGTCTGGGTTGAGCTAGAATTTGGTGAATATTTCGAAGCTCATGGACTGCTGAGGAGTATTTAAAGAAGACTTAAACATAATGTATTTACGACTTTCACTTTTGTAAAAAACTAGGGGAAGTTTTAGAAACTTAGGTTTTTAGAGTCTCTTGTGTGTGACTTTGTAAGTCATCCTCTGTATCGTTTGATGCATTGTGATAGACATGTTATTTGTTGGATGTTGTCCTCTCTCTAAATATTTTAAGCAAAAGAGTTGAGTATTGTTCTTTGTTGAAGCTTTGAAGCAAAATCGAGTATTGTTCTTGGTCAAGAGTCTTGACCTATTATTGTAGTAGAAAGAAGGTACATCTTTCTTTTTGGTTTCTCGTGGCAAGGTCATTGGAATTATGACTGCTTACTAGGAAGTGAGAGGTGGATCTCATATCTAGATGGTGATTTCTAGGTAGAAGTAGCACAAGGTGAGACACCTGTCTTGTTCCTGTCTGTTGTTGAAGATGAAGGTTGAGACACCATCAACTTAGGTGAATATTCACTAACTCAGTTTATTTCTAATCTGCTTGAATGTGAGTTCAAGAGGTTAGATTCTATCTCTTCTCTGACGAAGCTTGTGGTCTGTTTTCTGCTGAAGAACTGTGAAGGCATCTCAACCAGGTTCTGCGCATATGGATTGATAGTCAAGGATAAATTTCTAGAACATTCACCCTGACATCTTGAAGTCTCTTTAGCTCAAGGAAAGCTGGATCTGAGTGATCTTGCAGTTTTCTGTGTCTATCTTGTGACTAACTTATCTAAAAGGTTAGTTTCTGGTGTGGACTCTGTTTTTGATATGGATGATTTGGATGCTTCTATTGAGAAATTGTGCTGGAAGGCGAGGTGATGTCAGAAAATCTAAAAGAGATGGATCTTCAAAAGTGTATCAGAAAATATAGATCTCTGTGAAGTTTCATCAATTGGCTAACTAAGTCGTTGATGTTGTTATAATGTCCTGACATCTTGCAGAACATTACAATGTTTATGCTGAAAAGAATGTATGCACTAAAATTGTCTCAGGGCGCACGCCTTGGGTTGTGATCGTTTAATATTTTGTTTCTAAAAAACAATTAATTTTCGTTTAATTTAAAACGCCTAAACACTTAATTTGATTAAAATACTTAACACAACTAATCAAATTATTTTTCTTAATTAAATCACGAAAGAACTGAATTCTTGAGGTCTAACACTTCTTGGGTTCTTGAATGACCGCTAATTTGATCTTTCGTCCCTAAAACACTTGCCCTAATTATTTGGACAAAAAAGTTTGTTGTCCATCAAACACGGTTTCTTGATTAATCGAATGAAAAAGGTATCGTTGGGATCTAGCATCCCAGTAATGCCCCGATTAATTGGTTACGAGAACGACGTCTCGTTTTATCGAATGATCGCCATTTCCTTTTAAATACTCAACAAATCGAACCTCACCTCCTTGCCTTCATGGAAACGAACTCTTCGCGTACCCTAAACCTATTCGAATACATAACCAAACATTTTCTCAATCAAATTACGAAATAAGAAGGTTCTTGGGGTCTAGCATTCTTTGGATCTTCAAATGAATGGCTCTCGAGGCACGCCCATTGGGTTTTTATTCATTCAATCTTTCGTCTTTTAAAAAACTAAATCGTTTTCAAACTAATTCTAGATTCGTCGTCGAGCCACTTCTCAAAACACCCTTGTAATTCGAGTGCCTTTTGCCTTGCCATCAACCTAACACACACACTTGCACCTTTCTTAGTTTTGTTACTATGAGCATCCCTAGAAACTAGGATCGACCCTCACCTCTTTTCACAACCAAACTGATTCAATATTTTTCAAACGTTTTCTTAATCAACTTACGAAAAGAAGAAGATTCTTGGAGTCTAGCATTCCTTGGATCTTCGAATGAATGACTCTTGGGATGCACGCCTTGGGTTGTTGTTCATTCAACCTTTCGTATTAAAACACTTAATCTTTATCAAACATTTTCGTAATCAATCACGAAAGAATTGAGTTCTTGGAGTCTCGCATTCCTTGGATTCTTGATGACTGCTCTCGAGGCACACCTCTTGGGTTGTTTGTCACTCGATCTTTTGTTCCTAAAACTCAAACACCTCAATATCGTAGTTCCACAAAATACAAACGCTCTGATTCTTCATTCTCGTCCGAATGAAGATACGTAGGCACAAGATTGCGATGATCTTGGCGAGCTACCTTCCCTTTATTTTCCATTTTCTACCTTTTTTTTTTTTCTTTTTCCACCGTTTGCGTCTCACTTCCATCTTTTTCCGTCATTCCGCGTCTACCTTCTATCCATCTTCCATTTTCCCTTTCTCTCTCGTAGTTAAACTACGAGCGCTCTGATTCCTGATTCTCGTTCGAATGAGCATATGTAGGCACAAGGGCCTCAATCCTTGATGAGCACCCTAACTTAACAACCACCAATTTTCCCTTATCAATCAAGCTCTTTTCCTTTATCTTTCCGCATTACTCGTTTAGAAGAAAACAAACAAGCTTAGATAACATTAATTACAAATCGAACTAAGAGGTTCCCGTTGAGTACAACGAACGTAGGGGGTGCTAATACCTTCCCTTTACGTAATCGACTCCTGAACCCAGAATGTGGTTGCGATGACCATGTTCTTATCTCTTAAAGGTTTTCTCGATATTTTCATTTCTGTCTCTTGGGATAAATGAAATTCGGTGACGACTTTGTCAAACCAATTTCTTTCGTGCCTTTTGCGTGAGGGTCGTATTTTTGATGTATTTTTCGAGGTGCGGCATATAAGCCTTAGTTATAAACTACAAAATAGGCCAAAAGTGGCATAACTAGTACACATCAAAGATCAACATAAATATCAGGGTTGACTCAGAACTGACTTTAAATCCTTTTGAAGTTTCCTTTTCTTTTTGGGTGGTTGCTGAGTTGAAGCTCCATCTGGTGTTGGTTGGCTTGAGGTAGCAGCTTGTTGTGGTTGGCCTGAGGTAGTAGCTGGTTATGGTTGGCCTGAGGTAGCAGCTGGTTGTGGTTGGCTTGGGGTTTCCTGAGTTGAAGTCATAACAGTTATAGGTAACTTGCAAGTGGCCTTGTTGTGACCAACCCTTCATCTTCTTTGTTACATTCTATCCCCTGATGATCCTCTTAGTTACAAATAAGTCCCTCAATTACTGAATCAGTTTGAACACTTACCAAATAAGATGTGTCGTCCAAAATATCATCTTTTGGCCACATACAATATGATCAGTGGTCCCATCTAAAGTAATATCCACTATTGCATCTTCAGACAAAGTGTCCCCCTCAAAGTTAACATCCTAACATGACTCTTTTTGGTTAATGCCCTTAACGGTCCCATACACATTAACATCTTCAAACGAACCTTCTTGGTCAACTACAACTGAATCTTCTACACCAGTGGGCCATCCTTAATCAAACTTGTCACCTAGATTATTCAATTCTTCAATGGTCCCCAAGTCATCAAAAGTTCCTTTTACACCATTATTCAATTCATCCAACATGTCATCTTCTACACCATTAGGACCTACATTGTTTTCAAGAGGCATTATTTGCTTTTCCCCATACACTAGATGCATTACATATAGATGAACATTCCCATTGATCAGTGCAATCGTTTTCATTCTATTTATTCATGCGTCATCTTGCAACATCACTAGCTCATTATCATACATTGCATTATAATATCACAAGCTCTTAACTATTGGGTACCCCAAATCTTTTAACCCACCCAAGATCTCAAAATAACTCTAAAATCCGAATCAACTTGCCAAATCTCCTCTAACCCCTTGTAACCTAATTCGTTAAACTCATCAAACACACCCTGATGATGGGTAACACATTCAGAGGTATCACTCATGACCTAATCACACCAAATAACTCATAAATGAGACTTCAAAGTAGAAGAAATTGTTAAACGTTTACTTTTTAAAATAGTAAGTTCATACTCGTACCTTGGTCTTGAAATGAGACAATGGTTGAGTTGCTAAGTATCGTCTTCTGCTATATTCCAAAAATCGTCGTCTTCAACCACCGAACTCTTCTTCTTCGCAGCTGCTAGAATTTTTTGTGTGGCACTGAGAGTGAAATTATGAAACTGAGAGAGAAGATTAAGAGTTCAGGATTTTATGTTTCTAAAAATGAAAACTAAAATCACTATGCCACATCACTATAATAATAATTGAAAAAAAAAGAATAAAATGTTTTTTCGATAAAATTAATAGAAAGAGTTTATTAGGCTAACCGAGTTGGCTTAAAGGACTATATTGTAACATTTTTGAATTATGAGACTAAATAAAAACAATAAATTAATTTAAGGAACCCCAAAATACAATATTAAACAAACTCTCTGCCTATGACAAAGTCAGTTGTTCCCCTTTTTATATGACACTTCCTTCTCAATATAAACTTCTAAGAATTATTCAAATAAATTACATTCAAAATTATAATTAACCATGTTAAGTTGACGATGAATGAATTAAAATATCTTATTATTTTATTAATAATCTACTAAATATTTGTTTCGAGGGAAATTAATCACATTTAAACTGTGTTAAAATTAATTAATTTAAATTTTTTTGTATAAAAAGGTGCATTGGTGAAAAGTGGGTGTTTTGAACAAAATATGGGCCTTGAAAGTTGGGCTTATTACAAACAAAATATTTTGAGTAGAAAGAGTTGACCGGAAAAGAAGACGAAGAAAGTACATAACCGAGTTTAGTGAGTGAAAAAAACGAGTTTGCTTTCACTTTGCAGAAGCGTTTTCAAGTTCTGAAGGTGCAAGGTCTTCACATTCTATCATGGTAATCCTCTGAATCCATTCAATTTTGTTTTCAATTTCATTCTACACATTCTGACTTTGCGATTTTGTTTCAATTTGTGGAAGGCTGCAAAAGCGATCGCTAGTCCTATCCCCGATTCGCTGTACCCTACCCTCTCCGTTTTCACTCTCGCAATCGGTCTCATCTTAACCGCTTCTTTCTTCATGTAAGTTCCGATCTCATCCTCCTTCCTTTTCGATTTCTACATTTCTGGATTTTCATCTGAATTTGCATGGATTTAGCGATTTGATTGTACGTTAACAACTCTGGATTTGGTTTTGAGATCTAGTAACTGTTTCTTGAGGTTAGTGATGAGTTAAGATGGATGTTTTGTGAGGAGTTTGGCTTGATCTAGGGATGAGGATTTTACTTGTTGATGGGAGAGATTTTGCTGATCTGAGATTAAATTTAATGTATGATGTGCAATTCATAGAATTTGAAAAGGAAATGCTTTCTGAAGAATATTCTTCTATAGGAAAGGGTAACGGTCTACTTGGAGTAGTTATTCTTTTCAGGGTTTTGATATAATGATATTGTTTCATCTGTAGCTTAATGGAATATGATGGATGGAATAGTGTGAAATGAAATGGATTTTTTTTGTCCAAATTAGGGTATTGGATGGATGGAATAAACTATTTTAAACAATAGAGCCTTTAATAGTTTCATCATATCCCAGTCCATTCTATTCCGTTCCAGTAATCGAAAGGAAAATCTATCTGACTTTGTGTATATGGCCATTGATATTCAACTGAATCAGTCCCTTTTCTACCCTTGTTGTTAAACCAGTTGATGCACGTGTGAGGAGCATGTCGTTTGTTACCAAACCAATTGTAACATAAATGGAAGTGAAATTTAACTACTCCTATATTATATACTGAAGAACACTAGATAACAACCCAAATCCTTGTATAGGAGTGTTTGTAATAAAGAAGGGAAAAAAGAACTATCTATCAGCATTTCACCCCCATATGCTCATATATCCAGTAACCACACTCTAGACAACAAACTTGTGCACAGGTCTACATCCCCTCTCCATGCCACCTCAGTAGGTGGTTATGTCATCCCTATCCCACTTTTGGAAATTTGATATGGTGCATCACACCTTTATTCATTCTCTTGAAGACTTTAAAAATTTTGCACTCTGGGACTAGCTGTAACATGCAATATTATTTCAGCATGTGTTGTGAGCTAAGATCTTGCAATTTTTAGAGCTTCCATTGGACCTAAAAATGACGTGCATTCTTCACTCAAAAATTAAATTGCACTTTAAATGTTAAAATAAATAAAACCGATCTGTTGCTTAAATTATCATGATCTGTTTTTGTTTTTATTTATTTATAATCTCATGAAGCAATGTTGATTGCTATGTAAGGGTGTTTTCGTAAGGCTGGATATACATGTAAAATATGACCCCGGAACTTATTGATACAATTGGTTTTGTAATGTATTAGCGATATGTGTTTAATGGACCTGACCTAGTTTGGATTGGCTTACAGTATATAAGAGTTTCTCAATTAATATATTTTTATAGATCTTCACTTAAGCATAAGTTCTTACAAGCTATTGTTTGTAAAGAAGCAACATGAGAAAGCATAATCATGACTTTAGCTTCATCAAGAAGCTAATGTTTCTAAAACTCAAGAACTATTATGCAAGATTGTTTAATATTTCGTTTTCTTCAAGTGCTTCTTAAGAAGTTTATTCAAATTAGCACAGTCTTGTATTTTTTTTTTTGATTAATAATATTAATGATGAAGTAGCTTTAAAGAGACGAGAGGTTTGCTGAGCTGACCTCTTTTTGTGATATCTTGTTATCATACAAATAAAACCTGTGTTTTTTTGCAGTTATGAAGCAACCTCATCTAGGAAAACTCGTTCCCTTGCTCAGGAGCTGATAACAGGGGCAGTTGCATCAGTCTTCTTGGTATGTTTTATTTATACTTTTGACGCAATACTTGTGTAAGGTTGGAAACTTATGCTCCTGTCTTTATCTTCACAGGGTTTTGGGTCGTTGTTCCTCCTACTTGCCAGTGGCGTGTATGTCTAATCATTCAACATGAAACTGTATGAAATTTTTGCTAAGAAGATAGCTTTAATGAACATTTACATGAGACATTTTAGTTTTATATCTTACTAGAAAATTATGTTCTTAAACTGTCCATGACATTGCTGGGTTATTTTTAATGCTAAAAAAGATTATGAATTGCTGAGTTTATGCTTGAATCTCTAGTGGGGAAACTTTACATTTCCATATTTCAACACACATCATAAATATGGGTTGGGTCTTGGGTGTGAATTTTAAGCTTCTTTGTTCTTTTCATTGATAAATAAGAAGAAAGATGCTTTAAACACAGTGAAATATACAGGAACAATAGCAAGATGCAAAGAATGTTACATGTATCAACAGTTTCATTCAAATTTGTATGATTAAAAATTTACACATTCTGTGATCTCATTATTGTTCACCATGAGATCTCTTACATGAGTAGTTGGATGCCACACCACAACGTATGCTTGGGGTGAAGATGAAGGAAAATAACAAACCACAACGAGAAATAAGGTTGAATGACAGCTGAAATGAAAGTTGCAACTGACTGTAAAGATTAGGACTTTTTGAGAGAGGTCGCGGGTTCTACTCCTAGGAAAACCTTTTATGTAATTTGATTGATCTAAAATATGGCCAAGTAAACATCATTTTATTTTTATATGTTACGTAAAGAAAACGTCTTCTACGTGTCATTCAATTTCTCTCAAAATTATAATCTCTCTTGATGAAGGGTTTTCTCTCTCCTTCCACCGACTAATTTCTACTTTCTTCTCCGATCATGGAACAATTGGTAGTAATCCTATAGCTATGCATCGACTCAAATGCTATACACCTAATCTAGCGACCTCAACAATTGAACAACTGATTGTAAAAAGAAAACTTTTGTTCAGGGGGTTAACAACATCTTTGATATCCTCAATCTGTTGTAAAAGGGGACAAGATATCAATAACAATTCACGAGGAGGAATATTTGGCCGGCCTAGCTTCTTGTAAATCCAACCTTCATGAAAGAATCATATGGCTGAAAGGGTCGGTGCCCATAAAGGTTGATGCCTTGAGGCAGGAGCTATGTTCAATCTGGAACTCTTTGGGAAAATGGGGGTTCATTTCTCTGAATAAGGGTTGCTATGAATTCTCCTTTTTTTTAATAGTGAAGATCTTCCAAAATTGTTTGCATGTGTTCAATCTGGAACTCTTTGGGAAAATAGGGGTTCATTTCTCTGAATAAGGGTTGCTATGGATTCTCCTTTTTTTAATATTGAAGATCTTCCAAAATTGTTTGCTTGGACAAAAGACTTTAATCCCAATGAACATCATCAATCATCGACACATGTTTGAATTAGAATTTCTGAGCTCTCTTAAGAATATTGGAGGCCTAAAATTCTTTATGTGATTGTTAGTGCTATTGGCAACCCTATATGTATGGATGACACCGCTGCCAAATCTATGTTTGATAGATCTTTTTGCACGAATTTTGGTGGACTTGGATTTGGTTGGAAATTTTAGAGATAAGATTCTTGTTGAAAGGATGAGCTTCGCTTTCCTTCAAACCTTTGGTGTTTATGTGTTCCTCATGTTGACCCTCATATAGTTTTAAATGATGATCAACATGTATCTTTTCTCATTAAAGATGGAACTACTGCTTTGGCATGACTGTTATATATGCTTCACAAATTATCTTAAAAAAAGAGAGCTCTGGACCAATCTCACCTCCTTAAAGAACTCGAGTACGAAACCATTGTGTTATCTAAAATAATATCAGCAATTTAACATGGAGAGGATGTTTACACTGATCTTGAAGACATTTCCAGTATTTTCTCTAGTCACTTTGAACATCTTTTCAACTCAAATAATGCCTGCACAGATAATGGCCTGATTGATGAGGTAATTCTCAAACTTGTCAATGATCATACCAATGCTTTATTGACAATACCTAGTCATAGTACAGTTTTTTCCATGAACAAGGATGGTTCTCCAGGGCCTGATGGATTTGGTGGTTTCTTTTTTCAACATACTGGGAGATCATTAAAATAAAAGATCATTAAAATAAAAGTTATCAATGTGATTCTCCAATTCTTTTCAACAGGTTGAATTCTCCCCAATTGGAATGCAAATTCAATTGTCCTCATTCCCAAATGTTCTAATTCCATCATAGTTAACCAATATAGACCTATATCCCTATCAAATTTCAAATTTAAGTTCCTATCTAAAGTCATGGCTGACATGCTTGCTTCAGTCATGCCTTTCATTATCTCACGAACAAAAAGGTTTTACTAAAGGCAAATCCATTGTTGATTGTATCTATTTGACCACTGAGGCTATAATTATTCTTCATAATAAATCCTTTGGAGACAATATTGCAGTTAGAATTGACATCATGAAAGCTTTTGACACATTGGGTTGGGATTTCATGCATAAGGTTTTGCATAATTTTGGTTTTTTGATCAATTTTGCTTCTAGATTATAGTTATTCTGTTTAGTGCAAAACTTTATATTATATTAATGGGGCTCACAAAGGTTATTTTAAGTGTAAAAGGGGTGTGAGGCAAGGAGACCCCCTTTCCCTTTATTTTTTGCCTAGCTGAAGATGTTTTTAGCATAGCTATAGCTGAAGATGTTTTCAGCATAGCTATCACAAAACTTGTGGAGCAAGGCAACCTGGATCTCATTAAGGGGTTAAAAGGATTCTCAGTGCCTTCTTATGCTTTCTATGGAGATGATATTATGATATCTACAAAGCTAAAAATCTATAATGCTAAAAATCTATAATTTATTATGGATCCAGACCAATATGTGAACTGTAATGCCACTTCAAATTTATTAAAATATTTATTTAATTTATTTAAATAGAAATATTCGTATTTTTGGTAATTTGCGGTGGTTGGAATGAAGTATTGAGAATTATGGATTTTGGGTTATTTATTTAAATAATAGTATATAATATTAATATATTAATATTATTATTAATGTAAATAAATATAAGTGAATTAAGGGCAAAATGGACATTTGAGTAGGAGTTAATGAGAGTGAAATTGAAAAGTCTATTTTAAGGCCCAAAGTTAAGTTTAACAAAAAAAGAATTTTGAGGGAATTAAAATTCATTCTTGTTAGACCGTGAAAAGAGAAAAAATAGAGGACAGAGCTCTGAGGGAAGAGGATTGAGGCAAAACTTCGCGAGGTTTCCAAGAATTAAAGAAGAAAGGTTTAGAGTCGGCAAATTAAAGTACAAAGAGTATTTCCTTCATTGTTTTCAATATGTGATTCAATGTGTTTAAATCCGATTTAAGGGTTTAGGGATTTTGAGTTTTGAATTGTTATTGACTCTCTGGTGAATTTAATGACTTTGAGGGATTTGAACTGATGGTCTGATAGGTTTGAGGCTGATTTGGGAGTGGGAGTAAGAGAAATTAGGCCTTCGTGGCCAAAATCTGTTGTTGAGGTTTTAACCGTATAGGGTAATTGGTTATGAGAACTCTAATGAATGTGGGAAAATTGTAAGGATTTTATGGAAATTGGAGGCGTAAATATGATACGAGATTGACCTAATAAGTCGTAAATTTTGTGCCTTTATCGCCGTAATACCTTAGGAATGATTTAGGGATGTTTTTGGGACATTGGGGAAGGAAATCGTAGGGACTTTTAGGATGGTTTTGGTGCTGGTGCGTAACAACGTTTTGCTGTAAACGCGAGTTCGCACAGCGAATGATCCTTCGCATGGAGAACACTCGCCCCAGACTCGCACGACGAACTGTCCAGCGAACATAGCAGAGTTTCGCGAATTGTGTTCTTGTGCAGTGTTGTCTTTATGCTTTAATGCTGTGATTTTCTGGATGAATTACCTTGAGTATGATTGTGATTCATATGTGATTAATACATGATTGTATGATAATTTCTATGAGTAATGATGATGAGTTATGATGTTGATTCCATGAGTTTTTGATGATTATATGATGACATGATTATTATGATGATTTTGATGAATGATGATGCACCTAATGAGTTTATTATGAGGATGATATTGACGTGTGCATCATGCATTCATATGCATTCCAGACTTCGGTCTAGTGTTTGATTCTTATGGCTTCAGTCCCATGTGCGGATGTGAAGTATTTTGTTGTGCTCCGATTCTTGTGTAGAATTGATCCTATTGATGGGGATCTATGGAGGGTTGATGGCCCAGTGTCCCTCGAACTTTGATGAATTGGTACCACATGCATGAGTCTTGTTGCATTTGCATTTATGTGACAATTTGGTGTAATTTATGATATTATGACTTTTTGATGTTTCCTTAATGATTATGTTGAATACGAAAATGACGCTATTTTAAATATTGATTCCTATATTGATTATTATGAATCGTTTTACTCACCTTGCCTGTTCGAATGTTACCTCCACGTGGGTAACGTGCAGATGACCAGGTTTAGCCGTGGATGTCGTCGAGGACTTTTTGGAGTTTTTGACTTTTGGTTGACTTAGAGGGTCTTGCTCTAATAGTGTAACATCGGGTTGGGATCTTTGAGTTAAACCATGTTTTATTGATTATTGTTATTTTGATTATGTTGCTGCGCAAAGAAAACTTTGAATTTTGCCTTTTTGAGTTCCGCTGCCTTTTGAGCAATTTTTGTGTAATTTTGAGAATACCCGTTGTTTATGGAACATTGACTTTTATTTGAGTTATTGAGAAATATACGCCCTTTGAGGTGGTTTTTATTGTGTTTAATATTTTACTTTGATAAATGTGATTGATTTGCCATTATATTTATGGGGTAGAAAAAGGTGTTACATTAGTGGTATCAGAGCAGGTCGGTCCGTCCGACCAAGTTGTCTAATATTATTTGTTCTTAGTATGCGACATGTGTGTGAAAACACTGCCGGTACACGTTTGTTTTCTAACCTTTGTCTGCAAAAGTGGGAATGAAACAAGTGGGGGAGAAGCTTGTGCTTCTCCAGGATGCTTCAAGTGTGGAGTGGTGGCTCAGTGTGTCGATGAACGCTTTTATAGTTAGGTAAAGATGGTTTATGCCCCATCATGATTTTCGGCTGTCTATTGACAAATTGAGGAACTGATCACCCTTAATCTCTTGTTAATAGTAGACGGAGTCATGTTGGATGGGATAGACATGTCTTGCAAGCTTAGATGGTGTGTGCAGTGAATTGTTTTGAGTTAAACTAAGTGCTTACAGATTATTTTGGTGAGTCGGTGCAGGATGGTGCTGAGATGTTTATTTTGATGGAAACTTTGAGTGTTAATAAAGTGGGAAAGTTGGTGGTGTGTCAATTATTTGTGATTATCTAAATGTTTTTCCTGATGAGATAAATGATTTACCCCCGTAATGTGAAATGGAGTTTACGATCGACCTAGTTCCTGAAACTAGTTTGGTAGCGATGGCTCCATATCGTATGTCCACACCGAAATCGAAGAAGTTGAAGAATTAACTTGAAGATCTGCTTGAAGAGAGGTTCTTTTGTCCGAGTTTGTCACCGTGGGGTGCACCAATTTTGTTAGTTAAGAAGAAAGAAGGTTCTGCGAGGCTTTGTGTGGATTATAGACAATTGAACAAGTTGACTATCAAGAATAAGTGTCCACTTCCAAGGATTTATGATTTGATGGATCAGTTGGTTGTTGCAAGTGTGTTCAGTAAGATAGATTTGAGATTTGGGTATCATCAGATTCGTGGGAAGGCTGAAGATATTCAGAAGACTGCTTTTAAAATAAGGTATGGACATTATGAGTATTTCGTGATGCCATTTGGTGTGACTAATGGACCATGTGTATTTATGGAGTATATGAACAGGATTTTCCATCTTTATTTGGACAGGTTTGTGGTTGTGTTCATTGATGATATTTTGATATATTCGAAGAGTAAAGAGAATCATGTTGAATATATGAAAATTGTGTTATCAGCGTTGAAAGAGAAGCAGTTATATGCAAAACTGTCAAAGTGTGAGTTTTGGTTGAAGGAAGTGAGTTTCCTTGGTCATGTGATCTCAAGTAGAGTTATTGCGGTTGATATGTCGAAGGTTGAAGCTGTATCGCAATGGGAAGCTCCAAAACCTGTTTTTGAGATTATAAGTTTTCTTGGGTTGGCAGATTATTATCGAAAATTCATTGAAGGATTTTTCCAAGTTATCTTTTCCATTGACGCAGTGGACTAGGAAGGTTTAAACTTTTGTTTTGGATGCAAAGTGTGAAGAAAGTTTTAAGAGCTTTTGAGAAGGCTGACAGCAACTCATGTTTTGATTTTGCTGAATCTGGAAGAACCACTATTGTATATTGTAATGCTTCGTTGGTGGGATGGGGAGGTGTGTTAATGCAACATCAACAAGTTTTAGCTTATGCTTTAAGGCAACTTAAAGTGCATGAGAGGAATTATCTAACGCAGGATTTAGAGTTGGTTGTTGTTGTGTTTGTGTTGAAGCTTTGGAGGCATTATTTGTTTGATTCGAGATTTGAGATGTTTAATGATCATAAGAGTTTGAAGTATTTATTTGATAAGAAAGAATTGAATGCGAGGCAAAGGAGATGATTGGGACTTCTGAAGGATTATGGTTTTGGTTTGAATTACCATTCGGATAAAGCAAGCGTGGTAGCTGATGCATTGAGTAGGAAATCTTCGCATATACCGATGATGATGGTAAAAGAGTTAGAACTGATTGAGCAATGTCGTGATAGAGTTTTTGTTCCAGATATTGTTGAGTTGAAAAAGAGTATTCTTGAGGAAGGACATCAAAGTAGATTGAGTATCCATCCCGGTGCTACGAAGAGGTAACAGGATTTGAGGAAATTGTTTTGGTGGCCAGGGATGAAGAAAGAAATGGTTGAGTTTGTGTATGCTGGATAGACTTGTCAGAAGTCGAAGATCGAACATCAAAGACCGTTGGGTCTAATGCAATCGTTGAATATACCATAGTGAAAATGAGATAGTATTTCCATGGATTTTGTGTTGGGTTTGCCGAAGACTATGAGGGGGAATGATTCTAATTGGGTGATTATGGATAGATTGACTAAACCAGCTCATTTCTTACCAATGAGTATTAATCGTTTTATGCTGAAGCTAGGTGAGATGTATATTGAGGAAATTATGAAGTTGCATGGGATACCGTCGAGTATTGTGTCAGATGGAGATCCGAGATTTACATCGATATTTTGGAAGGGTTTGCAAGACGCTTTGGGTACCATGTTGAGATTGAGTTCTGCCTATTATCCGTAGACGGATGGACAGACAAACAGAACTATCCAGTCTTTAGAGGAATTGCTGAGAGCTTGTGTGTTGGGTCAAGGTGGATCATGGTATAGTCATTTCCGTTGATTGAGTTTACCTACAACAACAATTATCATTCTAGTATTGGAATGACACCGTATGCGGCATTATATGGTAGGAGATGTAGGACTCCTTGGTGTTGGTATGAGTCAGGCGAGAGTGTTATGCTCGGACCTGAGATTGTTCACCATACGACTGAAAAGATCAAGAGAATCCAAGAAAAGATCAAAGTTTCGCAGAGTCGTCAGAAGAGTTACCATGACAAGAGGAGGAAAGCACTTGAGTTTCGATAGGGAGATCACCTGTTTTTGAGAGTTATGTCGGTAATTGGTGTTGGCCGAGCTTTGAAGTCTCGAAAGCTCACACCGCATTTTGATGGTCCGTATCAGATTTCGTAGAAGGTGGGAGGAGTAGCATACCTGATTGCTTTACCGCCGCCGCTTGCAAATTTGCATGATGTGTTTCATGTGTCTCAGTTCAGGAAGTATATTTCAGATCTGTCACAAGTGATTCAAATGGATGATGTACAAGTGAGAGATAACTTGACTGTTGAGACATTGCCAGTACAGATTGATAAACGAGAAGTGAAGCAACTGCAAGGTAAAGAGATTTTCTTGGTAAAAGTAGTTTTGGGAGGACCAGCTGGAGAAAGTTGGACTTGGGAGCATGAGGATAAGATGAGGGAGTCGTATCCGACTCTGTTTCCTTGAGGTAATTTTCGAGGGTGAAAATTCTTTTAAGTGAGGGAGAGTTGTAACACCCCAAATTTATTGGAATATTTATTTAATTTATTTAAATAGGAATATTCGTATTTTTGGTGATTTGCGGTGGTTGGTATGAAGTATTGAGAATTATGAATTTTGGGTTATTTATTTAAATAATAGTATATAATATGAATATATTGGTATTATTATTAATTTAAATAAATATAAGTGAATTATGGGCAAAATGGACATTTGAGGAGGAGTTAGTGAGGGTGAAATTGGAAAGCCCATTTTAAAGCTCAAAGTTAGGTTTAACAAAAAGGAATTTTGAGGGAATTAAGATTCATTCTTGTTAGACCGTGAAAAGAGAAGAAATAGAGGTCAGAGCTCTGAGGAAAGATGATTGAGGCAAAGCTCCGCGAGGTTTCCAAGAATCAAAGAAGAAAGGTTTAAAGTCGAAAAATTAAGGTATGGGGAGTATTGCCTTCATTGTTTTCAATATGTGATTCAATGTGTTTAAAGCCGATTTAAGGGTTTAGGGATTTTGAGTATTGAATTGTTGTTGACTTTCTGGTGAATTTAATGAGTTTGAAGGATTTAAATTGATGGTCTGATAGGTTTGAAGCTGATTTGGGAGTAAGAGAAATTAGGTCTTCGTGGCCAAAATCTGTTGTTGAGGTTTTAATTGTATAGGGTAATTGATTATGAGAACTCTAATGAATTTGTGAAAATTGTAAGGATTTTATGGGAATTGGAGGGGTAAACATGATACGGAATTGGTCTAATAAGTCGTAAATTTTGTGCCTTTATCTTCGTAATACCTTAGGAATGATTTAGGGATGTTTTTGGGGCATTAGAGAAGGAAATCATAGGGACTTTTAGGCTGATTTTGGTGCTGGTGCATAACAGCGTTTTGCTGTAATCGCGAGTTCGCACAGCGAACACTCGCCCCAGACTCGCACGGCGAACTGTCCAGCGAACGTAGCAGAGTTTCGAGAATTGTGTTTTTGTGTAATGCTGTCTTGATGCTTTAATGCTGTGATTTTTTGGATGAATTACCTTGAGTATGACTGTGATTCATTTGTGATTAATACATGATTGTATGATGATTCCTATGAGTAATGATGATGAGTTATGATGTTGATTCCATGAGTCTTTGATGATTATATGATGACATGATTATTATGATGAATGATGATGCACCTAATGATTTTATTATGAGGATGATATTGACATGTGCATCATGTATTCATATGCATTCCAGACTTCGGTCTAGTGTTTGATTCTTGTGGCTTCAGTCCCATTGTGCGGATGTGAAGTATTTTGTTGTGCTCCGGTTCTTGTGTAGAATTGATCCTATTGATGGGGATCTATGGAGGGTTGATGGTCCAGTGTCCATCGAACTTTGATGAATTGGTACCACATGCATGAGTCTTGTTGCATTTGCATTTATGTGACAATTTGGTCTAATTTATGATATTATGGCTTTCTGATGTTTCCTTGATGATTATGATGATGTTGATTACGAAAATGACACTATTTTATATATTGATTCCTATATTGATTATTATGAATCGTTTTACTCACCCTGCCTATTTGAATGTTACCTCCACGTGGGTAACGTGCAGATGACCAGGTTTAGCCGTGGATGTTGTCGAGGACTTTTTGGAATTTTTGTCTTTTGGTTGACTTAGAGGGTCTTACTCTGATAGTGTAACATCGAGTTGGGGTCTTTGAGTTAAACCATGTTTTATTGATTATTGTTATTTTGATTATGTTGTTGCGCAAGAAAAACTTTAGATTTTGCCTTTTTGAGTAGCGTTGTCATCATGTGAGACTGAGTACATAACCACCTCTCTATGTGCGTGTCAAACAACATGGATGATGAATTTGATAGAAGAAATTACACAGAAGAATCACGGGGAAATGACTATGAAGATCAACAATATGTCTGCTATCAATCTGACAAATAATCTAATAGCACATGGAAAAAGCAAATACATCGAAATGAGGTTCTATTATCTTCGGGAGCAAGTAATGAATGAAAGGTTGAACATAGAACACTGCAGATTAGAGAATCATATTGCAAACATAATGACGAAGGTTGTACAGGTCGAATTGTTCAAGAGAGTAAGAGCAATGATCAATGTAGATAACTTAAACACAATGAACCAAGTAGTGTGTTAAATTATAATTATTTGTGTTAAGCATATATTCGACAATTGTCGAAGTATGTAGTTGTCGAATGAGCCAACTTCGATAGAGTTGAAACTTAGTATTTGTTTAACAACTAAGTTAGTTAAAAGGATTATTTGGTGTGTAAGTAATCCCAACTATAAATAGGGAGACACTTTCATTTGTACATACATAAAATTAAGTTCAGTTAGAACTAAAAAAAAATTCTTTCTTCTCCCAAAATCCTAAATTTCATCTTCTCTATTTTTTCTCTCATATTATCTCCTCTCATCAAATTTTTGTGAGAGAAATCATCTTGCAACTAATGTATGGTTGAATTACTCAAGTAACGAATGAAGAATTATAGGTAATCAATCAAAAATATTGATTATTGTTCATAAAAATTAATTTAATTTATTTTTAAAATTGATTCAAATTATTTCTAACAAACAATCTTTCATAATGATCAGTTATTCCTATACCATAAGAGAAGAGAATATACAACTCTTTAGATGACTCCGTATACAAAAACGTCGTTGATAACTTTAATAACAAAAAACTTTCTATTTATCTTACTTTAATTCTATAATTAAAGATTGTTTTTTTTTTTTATATTTATATTTATTCTCTAAACTCGTTGGTTGAGTTTAGTAGAAAACAAATAAATATAAAGTGGTCCATAAATTAGTTAGGGCAGCTATTCTTTGGCTTGGTTTTCATGTGTTTGAAGTTAGTAAAGTATAATCCAGTGTAATAAAATTCATGATCATGATCCATCTAATAGTTTTGAAAAACTAAACTAAGTCAATTTCCTGGAATGATGCATTGCATTTGATGTGTGGTCCGGATCAATTCTTAAATAGGCAATTTTTGCATGTTAAAATCTCTGACACTCTTTTATTATCAGTTCATTTGAAGACAACTGATCTTCTTCTACCTTCTGATTTCTTTCCCTCATTCAGAAAACTCATGATCAATGAATTGTCTCTACCCTTCCTCGTCTTTTCACACTTTCCCGGGAAGAGAGCGTGGATTTCAATTCCCGCTTTTCTAGGGATACGCCACGTCATCCGATAACCCATCCACGTGGCACTCAAATCAACGGCGTCAAACTTTATCACGTTATACGTGATTCTAACGGACCCACCCAACGACGCTTGTTTTGTTTTCTTCCGTCCAAACCATCCAGAACCTTCTTTTTATTTCCCTTCAAATTCCAACTTCCACTCATTCTCTCTCACTTTCTTTCAATGGAAGACAACACCGCCGTCCAAATCCACCCTACCGCCGATGCCAAACCGCAACGTTCACCGTCGCACATTGAATACGACAACAACAACGACGACGAGCTTTTCAATCTATTAGAACAGGACTGCGAATCGACGGTCACATTCATCAACGATCCTTACTCTACTCTCCTCGTTTTCCAATCGTCTTCTTCCTACGTCACCATTAACGGCAACGAAGAAAGCTGCGGCTCTTCGTTTTCTGATTTCGGAACTTCTCTCATGGCAAGCGTTGATATCAACAGCTTCAGTTTCCCTTCCGAATATCATCAGGTCTTTCCATTCCAAACATTGAATCCCTAGATCACTACATCAGCCACGATTTTCCCCCTTCTTTCATTTTAGAGATTAGAATCAGAATGTGATATATATTTTGCGTAGCAGCATAGAGCTTTGTTATGAATGTGTGAATACGATACATGAAATAGTAGTATATGAATTTTTTTGGTGTAAGGGGAGGGTGGTTGGTTCTTTACGGTAACAATGTTTTGAGACTGGTTTATGAATTGATTGCATATAAAGAAGCTTCACTTACTGCCTATTCTTTCTTATGATTTGGAAATTTTTGTATGAAGAATGTTCATGTATGATTGTGTGTATTCTCATCCTTCATTTAGCGTCCATTGATTTGATTATCATAGTTCTATCAATTTAAAATTTAATATCGTACTAGAAATTGTGGCAAAACTATTTTACCTTTTTTTCTCTTGGTTTAGCATTTAAACCTCGTTATAACACTTGCCCATATGGCATTAAGTTAAGAAATCCTAAAAAATTCGATAACGGATTTAATATGTTTAGTATGCACGGTTAAAAAAAATGAATTTAACATATTGGGTTATTTTATTTTATTTTTATAACTCTGGTATGTGCGGTTATTTTTTAGATTTTTGAAAAATCGGTAAACTCATATTCAATAGACAAACAAAAAAAAAAGGTTTTTGACATTTTTGAATTTGTCAAAATGATTTAGTTTTTCGGCTTTTTGGCAATATCTGATATTTTTTACATAAATGCAAAAAAAATCCAATATTCCTTTGAAAATTCTGTAGGCCGTGTTTTGATTATAGGCCGTGTTTTGACCATTTGGGCCATCAGTTTAAATGAGTTCGATTTGGTAAATCGATCTATTTTGGTTATTTATTGTTCTGGCCTGGGTTCCGGGCTGACTATGCTGACCCAACCCAATAATGTTCCACCAGGCCCTATCCAGTCCGGGTATCGCGTCGGGCACAAGATCCCTGACACGCTAGAAAGATCTCCCAGCGAGGAAGAACCGTTCCAACCACGCTAGGCAAGAGAATCGCCCGCACGACCAAGCACCACCCTCCGCGGGCGGTATTCCCCATGCCTTCGAGCAAGACCCCATGGCTCTCCCACGTCCACGTGTGCTCTCCTCCGCGGGAAGAACAACACACCTTCAGGGAACCTCCCGAGCTCCCCTCCGCGGGGAGACCAACGTGCCATGCGCACGTTCTCCACGTGCTCCCCTCTGCGGGGACACGTCACTAACCAGCTGTCCACCTCCGAAAGAGCAGGTCAAACCCTCTTTCCGGAGATCACGGGACAGTTGAACTAGGGCGAAGACCACGTTCTAGTCTTCACTACGCCACGTAAGCCCTAGCAGTCACATGGGTTGGGCCTGACAATCCAGCCCAACGCAAGTGACCGTTGGCCCAGCGCTGGGGTCTCCCTATAAATACCCTCTTCCATAAGAGGGCCAGGTAATTCATTTCTTATTCACTTTTCTGTACTTTGCTCTCACTCTGCCCAAATTCTTACTTTGGTATCAGAGTGTCTTGCATTTACACCCCCCTCCTCCTCCTCATCACCGGTGAACAGGTAGTAGTCCAACAGCGTGTGGCCAGCCCATGATCTCCTTCTGATCAGGTCAGATCAGTGGCGCCGTCTGTGGGAACAGAAACTTCCCCGTTACTCCGAACAGAAAACCAAAGTTTCACCAACACTCCACGATCCTGGCTACCCCACACCACGACGATACCATGCACGACTTCGTGCTCAACGCCGCCGCCAACGGCAGCAAGCAGATGGAGACGTCACGCCCGGCGGAGACCGACGAGAGAGACGGCCAGACTGCTTCTCCGTCATCCGCAGAACTGCTACGCCAGGCCGACCACCGGCCCCCGAGCCCAGCGGCATTCCAACCCGTTCCTGTCCCGGCGGGAGCGGACCCAACGGTGACCGCCCTCTTTGCGGCCATCAACCAGACGAACCAGCTGTTGTTTCAGCAGAACGCACGAATTGGAGCGCTGGAGCGGGAGGTCCCCCCATGGTCCCCTCCGCGGGAAGACCAGAACGAGGGCTCGAGGAGTCCCTTGCCTCAACCCAGAAATCGACGACCTCGGCTGGAGAGGCACCAAACGGAAGTAGTGCGGGAACGCACCAGATCCCCGACAAGACAAGTTCGAGGGAGGCGGCAGAACACCTCAGCAATTCCGACCAAGAATCCGCGCGTCGAACCCCCGGTCAGAAGGCCGAGGATCCGAAACCAAATGCCTATCCTAAACGGCCCATCTCCTCCTCGGTCACCCGCTCTCAGCGACGAAGACGACTACCGGACTCCCTTGTCCCGGGAAATCATAGTCTCCCCCATTCCCCACGGGATGGAGAAGCCCCTGACGCTCTCGACGTACGACGGCACATCCGACCCGGATGATCACCTGGAAGACATCGAGGCCATGCTCGATTACCGAAACGTCCGATGAGCCATCAAGTGCAGGCTATTCCCGACGACCCTAAGGAAAGGCGCCATGACATGGTACAAAAGTCTGGAGCCCGAATCGATTACGTCGTGGAGGGTCCTGAAGGACCTGTTTTCAAAACACTTCACAGCGTCCCGACGCCACCCGAAGACGGAGGCCGTCCTCGGCGCGATAATCCAAGCCCACGACGAGCCTCTCCGAAAGTACATCGAAAGATTCACCCGGGAAGCGGTGCAGGTAACGACGTCAGACGAGATGAAGCGTTACCTAATGGAGCAGGGTCTACGCCACAACTCCAAGTTCTACGAGGCCGTGGGCATACACCGACCAACCTCTCTGCAGGATTTCCTCGACAGAGCCGCACATTATATCCGGTTCGAGGAAACTCAAGCGACCAACTCCGTACGAGACACCCGAGACAGGGAAGCCCCCCGTGGGCACCGAGATGACGGAGCCTCAAGCCAACGGCGGGGAGGTGACCGCCGTCGGGAAGATCGCTCCCGCGAACAACGCGAACAACGCGGCCCCGCCGGCCGATTCACGGAATACACGACCTTATTTGCTTCCGGCGAGCGCATACTGGCCGAGTGCGCCAAAACCGAATTTGCCCAGGGAGGTGTCCGCTTCCCCAGGCCGACGCCCCCCAAACCCAATGTGGACTAATCGAAATACTGCCGATTCCACAGGAGCCACTGGCACGTGACCGAAGACTGTATCCATCTCAAGGACGCGATCGAAATCCTGATTAAGGACGTCCACCTAAAGAGATACACCCGAGGGGGGGGGGTGAGTAGGGATGGCAACGGGGCGGGTCGGGGGCGAGTTTAACTATACCCGCACCCGCACCCGCATCCATGTAACAGACCCACCCCCGCCCCAAAATCCAATCGGGGGTGAAAATTTACCACCCAGACCCACCCCCAGTAGAAAACGGGTGCACCCGCACCCGCCCCGCCCCCACCCGCAAGGCCCCGAGGCAAGAAGCCCCCGAGGCCAAGAAAGTCGAAGAGCTCCCCTCTTCTGACGGCGACAACAGACTCCAGGTCGCCCTGTGTGTCAGCCACCCCGAGGACTGGTTCACGGACAAAAAGTTCGGCCTCCCCGACCTATTTGACCTACCCGACGAGCCGGTACGGCCAACCATCCGGTGGGAATACTTTCCTAGAGCCATGGTCATCTCGGGCGACGCCACAAGGAGCCTATCCATAGGATCGGTGAAAAGAAAGTTTGATGAGCTTATCACGAGCAACTCCGGTAAGATGAGCACGCTCGAAAGATTTCGCGGTCGATCCAATCCGATCACATTCTACCTCGAGGAACTCCCCGCGGGATCCCCCAACTCCAACATTCCCCTACTCATACAGGCGCGGATGGCGAACTTCGATGTTAGGCGCATCCTCGTCGACGGAGGCAGCTCGGTGGACATCATGTACACCCACCTCTTCACGACCCTCCAACTCGAGGAATCCAACCTATCCCCTTACGTAGGCTCCGACCTTCAGGGGTTCAACGGGACGACGACGAGACCTTGGGGGTACGTAAAGCTGAAAGTCACGTTCGGGGAAGAGGAAACGGCCAGGGAGATCAGCATCCGTTTCTTAGTCATCGAGTGCCCGTCCCTCTACAACTGTATCCTGGGCAGAACGATGATAGCAGAACTCACTGCGGTACCTTCCACCGTCCACCTAAAGATGAAGTACTACACGAAACGGGGGGTCGTGGTGACCCTTAACGAAGACATCGAGGCCGTCCGGAGGTGCTTCAAGGTCGCGCTGAAAGGTTTGGACACCATCGCCCCAACAACCAAGAAGGCGACCCCAACCGTGACACCGAAGAGCGAACCAAAGGAGATGGTCGGATCCGTGGATCTTGACAACCGCTTCAACGAAGAGCACGGCCACGAAATAAGGACCAGCGAAGCCAACCAGTCCAACGGCCAGCCCACCCACCCGGCACGTCCCATCCCGGACGGCGAATTCGAGATCGTCACACTCGGGGAAGATAAGAGCAGAACCGTGAAGATCGGCATCGGACTCCCATACTTAGCAAAAAAACAGCTACAGGCCTGCCTCCGTGACAACGCCGACCTCTTCGCCTGGAGCGCTGCAGAAATGCCCGGACTTGACCCCGAGGTCGCCTGCCATCAGTTGTCCATCAGCCCGACCGCGAAGGCCGTAGTTCAACGTAAGCGTAGACAGTCCCCCGAAAAGTCGGCGGCGGCTGAGAAAGCTGTAAAAGACCTTCTAGAGGCGAATTTTATTTCGGAAGCCCGGTATTCAACTTGGCTGTCCAACGTTGTACTCATTAAAAAGAATAATGGAAAATGGCACATGTGTGTTGACTATACCGACCTCAACCGGGCATGTCCCAAGGACGCCTACCCCCTCCCCAACATCGACAAACTCGTCGACAACTCCGCGGGTTTCAAGCTCTTGTCCTTCATGGATGCATACTCGAGGTACAACCAGATCCCGATGGCCGAGCACAATAAACAGAGCACGGCCTTCATGACGGCGTCGGGCAATTATTACTACAACGTAATGCCCTTCGGCCTAAAGAACGCCGACGCCACATACCAACGGATGATGAACAATGTCATCCGGGGCGAAATCGGCGACATGCTCGAAGTATACATGGACGACATGATCGTCAAATCCTGCACGGAAGCCGACCACACGACCCATCTCAGGAAGGTCTTCGACACCGCGAGGACATGCTGAATGCGCTTCAACTCGGAGAAATGCACCTTCGGTGTCCGTGCAGGAAAATTCCTTGGCTACTACCTGACCGAGCGTAGGATCGAGGAAAATTCGGACAAATGCCACGCCTTTTTGGAAATCACCACACCCACCACGAAGAAGTCCATCCAATCCCTCAACGGCGTGCTCGCCTCACTTTCCCGGTTCATCGCCAAATCCGCACAGCACACCCTCACTTTCTTCAAACTACTCAGGAAGGAGACCACGTTCGAATGGACCGAGGAATGCGAGCAAGCCCTCCACCACCTCAAACGCGTCTTGTCCGAACCACCGGTGCTGACACGTCCCGTGATGGGCGAAACCCTATATCTATATCTGGCCGTAGCTAACGAGGCTGTCAGCGCCGTTCTCATCAGAGAAACCGAAGAGGGGCAAAAGCCCATATACTTCACGAGCAAAGCCCTCCACGGTCCCAAAGTCCGATACCAGCTGATCGAAAAAGTCGCCCTAGCCCTCATCACCGCTGCACGACGGCTTCGACATTACTTCCTAGCACACACCATCGTGCTCCGCACCGATCAGCCCATCCGCCAGCTCCTCGGCCGGTCCGACATGGCAGGACGCATGCTGAAATGGTCGTTAGAGCTATCGGAGTTCGGCATCGTCTACGAAGGCCGGAAAGCCATCAAAGCTCAAGCCCTGGCCGATTTCATTGCCGAGAGACCCCCTCACCCGACCCTACCCCGAGGAGCCACATATGGACCATTTTCGTGGACGGCTCCTCCAACTCCACGGGCAGCGGGGCAGGCATCATCCTCGACAACAAAGAGGGCACCCTCATAGAGGTCTCCCTCATGCTGGCTTTCCCAACGACTAACAACCAAGCCGAGTATGAAGCGTTCCTGGCTGGACTTCGTCTGACATCAGACCTCGGGGCCAGAGAAATCAAAATCAACACAGATTCCCAGTTGGTCGCCTCGCAAGTACGAGGAGAATATCAAGCGAAAAATGACAACCTCGCCGAATACTTAGAACTTATCACCAAAAAATTGCAAAGTTTCGACTCCGCGGAGATTCAGCACGTCCCGCGCGAGCAGAACACCTGAGCCGATATCCTCTCCAAATTGGAAAGCACCAAAAAGCGAGGATGGCACAAGTCGGTCATCCAAGAAGTCCTATCGCAACCGAGCACCAAAGCGGCCACCGCCCCGCTCGACATCAATGCAATAGGAGACACCGACTGTTGGATGACACCACTACACACCTACCTCAGCACCGGCCGCCTACCAACCGACACTAAAGAGGCAAGCGTGACCAAGCGACGAGCCTGCTCGTACGTCCTCCTCGAAGGCAAACTATATCGTAGAGGCTTCGCGATCCCACTTCTCAAATGCATCGACAACTCCCAGACCGCAGCCATCCTAGAGGAAATCCACGAGGGCATCAACGCGCAGCACCTTGGAGGACGCTCCCTGGCGAGAAAGGCCCTACGAGCAGGATACTACTGGACCTCGATGCAAACAGACGCGAGGGAGCACGTCAAACAATGTGACAAATGTCAAAGACACGGGGACATGCACCTCGCTCCATCGACCGAACTCAAATCTCTCTCCTCCCCGTGGCCATTCGCCTGGTGGGGGATGGACATCCTCAGCCCCTTCACCCTAGGCTCCTATCAGAACAAGTATCTCATCGTGGGCGTGGACTACTTCACCAAATGGATCGAGGCCGAAGCCCTGGCCAAAATCACGGCCCACAATATACTTCGATTTTACAAACGAAACATCCTCGCAAGATTCGGGGTCCCGCTCGCCATCGTCACCGACAACGACATGCAATTCACGGACAAAAACTTCCGCGATTTCGTCACCAAACTCGGAACTAAACACCATTTCACCTCGGTCGAACATCCCCAGACAAACGGCCAGGCAGAATCTGCGAACAGGGTCATACTCAGGGGACTAAAACGACGACTCGACGATGCAAAGGGCATGGGTCGAGGAACTCCACAACGTCCTCTGGGCGTACCGAACTACGCCCACTCAACCACGGGGGAAACTCCATTCCGCCTCACGTATGGAACCGAAGCAGTAATCCCGGTCGAGATATGCGAGCCGTCCCGATGAACTGAAGCTCCCCTCGACACTGACGACAATGACGACGCCCTACGAGAGGAGCTCGACCTCGTCGAGGAGATTCGATCAGGAGCAGCCCTTCGGGAAGCCCGGCTGAAACAACAGGCGGCACTTCGCCACGACAACAAAGTCCTGAAACGCGACTTCCAAATCGGCGACTTAGTCTTGTGCAGAAACCAGAAAGACTCACACGAGGGCAAACTAGCTGCAAATTGGGAAGGTCCCTACCGCGTCCGCGACAAGACGGAGCACGGGGCCTACTACCTCGTAAACCTGCACGGGGAACAACTAGCTCTACCATGGAACGCCACAAAACATAGGCGGTACTACAGTTAAACACTGCCCGCGACGGCCCATCGTCGCGACCACTGGGGGGGGGGCGATATGGTACCACCGCACCTCCTCGCGTCTCCTAAACGACCATACCAAAAGCAAGCCCTGCCTCTTGTGTGCGCGGGCAGAAGGCCTTGCTCGGAAGGAAACACCTCGATCGAGATTTCCCACCGACGTACCAACACCGGCAGGACACCCAGCTCACGATGGGACGTCCACGCCACGAGGAGAACTACCCCCGAACCGGTCAGGCAACAAAGCCGACCATCCGGCCAGTTACCCATACCGCCGGAAACAATCGTCGTCGAGCTACCACCCCGGACAGGCCCAAAGGCATACTAAACATGCATTTCAAACATACATATATTTCAAGCATACAAATACGTGCAGAAATAAAACGAGCATAAACGACATGCAAAAACGAGGCGCACACTTAGATAATTCTCAAAATATATTAATCAAAAGCGGGCACCAGCCCAGTAGTCAACATTACATAAACAAGGGCGCACAGGCCCGACAAAGAAAACAACAAAATACAAAATATGGCGCGCAGGCCGAACTATGCAGGCACGCAGGCCCGAGACTAATCTAAGCTCCCTCCTCTCCATCAGCTTCAGGCTCCACGACAGGGACGACGGTGCCAGCCTCCTCGGCGCTGGGGTCGACCACCCAGCCGTCGACTATCTCATGGAAGGGGCCGATCCCATCCTCGACGAAGGCGACACCAGAGTTCACCACCCTGAGCTGAGCAACGACGCTGTTGAAGCTCGCAGAAAAACCATCCAGGCAATCCCCTTCCAGAACGCGTATCCTGGCAAGAAGGTCCGCCCGGGTAACCAGCAGCCTGTCGTCGTCAGTCTCATCATCACCAGGAAAGAGATTGCCCTCGAGCTCCACCACACGAGCTTTCGACGCCCGAACTCCTCCTCAGCAGCCTTCAGCTTCTCCTCAATGCCGCCACATCTCTTACGCTCGAGGTCAACCTCCCCGCAAACCTTCTCCAGCTCTCCGGTCAGCTAAGTTACCCTCCCTCGACTTGCTTCCAAATCCTCGGCCGCCTTATTCAGACGGGACTGCGTGAAAGCGAGATCCCCTTGCAGCTTCGACAGTTCGATGACCGAGCAACTCTCTTCGCTCAGAACCATCACCGTAGTGAAAGTCCGCATTAACGCGTCCAAGTCCTCGGTCAGAACCTGCCTCCTCGTAGCGCGATCTGTTGCACCCCAAAATTTGCCCTCACAATACAAGACTTGGTGTTCCAAGAAGGTTCACAAGGTTCACAAAATTCACAATTGGTCAGAAGAGTTGACAATTCCCTCAGACAATGCACCTCCTAAGCAGTGCATCCAAAACTAGGGTTTTGACTTTAATCAGGCTAAATGGACTTCCAAGACTTCAAGTGAGCTTCATAACATCTTATATGTGTATAAGAACCCCCATGTCAAGTTTCAAGACTTTTCTCAAAAGTTTGCTCAGTCAGATGATCAGATAAGTCAAAAGCAGTCAATGCAGTTAAAAGGTCAAACTGAGGTCAACTGTGGTCAAACCAAAGTCAAACTTCATGATTTTTTTTTGCCAACATCAAAGAGAGGTTGGGTGAGAAATATTATCATAATAACTGTAATACCCCAAATTTTGCCCTAAGATTTGTCGTCGCGTTTCATTGCATTTAATCAATTACTAACAAATTTGTGTAGTCGTTTGACTTTTTGCAGGTAAATATCATATGGCATGCATTTTTTTTCTAAAAAGTAAAAATGGCACAATTGGCAGGAGGACATGTGTAAGGAGTTATGAGTGTGAGAGGTTGAGAGTTCGAATCTCACCTTTGTCACTTTTTTTTTGTTTTTTATTATTTTTACTCTAAATTTTTCTATCTTTCATTAAAAAAATAACAAAAATAGTTTTTTATTATTATTTAATTATTATTTTCGTATTTTAATTAAATCATTTTTTAAAATATTATTTTTTTCACTTTTTTCTAAATTATTCATAAAAATATCCAAAAAATCATAAAATAAAAAATATTGAAAAAAATTTTGTTCTTTTTATAATATTTTTTATTTTAGGAATCAATAGGATTATTAGTTTTTATTTTAAGTTTATTTTAATTATTTTAAATTATTTAAATTTTATTTTTTCTTAACTAATTATTTAGTTTGGGCTTTAAAATGGGCTTTAGGGACATTATTGACAATTTGGTGTTAACCCTAATTTGTTCCCTATATATACATGTGTTGCCTTGTTGGAAAAAAGGAGAGAAGGAAAAAAACCTAAGAGGAGTGAGTGCCGTTTGCCGTTATTTAGTTTTCTTCTTCATCCATTACTATTGTTTCTTTTTCTTCATCGTTTACCGTTATTTCTTTTCCTTCATCTATTACTGTTGTTTCCTTTTCTTCATCTTTTACCGTTATTTCTTTTTCTTCATCTATTACCGTTATTTCTTTTTCTTTATCTATTACTGTTACGTTTATATATATATAATTTTTAAATTGTTAGAGTTTATATATATAAGATTTTTGATCGAATTATGTCGATACGATGTTTGCACATTTGTGTGCATGACGCGTGACATTTGTGTTAGTTCGATCTGGTTGCGATGATCGCATTTTTGTGTGAGCAATAATACTATTTTTTGCTTAATTTCTTTTTCTTTGCGATAAATTTTGTTTCGTCCGATTTAGATCTGGTTGCGATGAGCGCATTTCTGCGTTAGCAACATTGTTGGGTTATTTGGCACATTTAAAATTCATTATTGCTTTATTATTATTATTATTATTATTATTATTATTATTATTATTATTATTATTATTATTATCATTATTTATTATTATTATCATTATTATCATTATTATTACCATTATTATTATTATTGTTATCATTAATTTATTAAAATTTGTTATAATATAAAAATCTGTTTTTTAAAATAAATGACATTAACATCTTTTTTCCAAATTAATATGAAAACCTATTATTTTTAAGAAAAACTTTTTTTTAGATAAATTTAAAATAATAACTAAAATCTTTTTTTTAAAATAATAACTAGAACCGTTATTTATTTTATTTTATTATTGTTCAATTCAAATTTCATTATCATATTGTATCTGCTCCTCTCATGTAACCTCGCGAACTTAACAATCGCTCTTTAAATTCTGCCTTTAAATTTCTGCTTGCATGGTTTAAATTATGACATTATCTCTCTGTTTGCATGATTCAATTATCTCACGCGTTTACTATTATTTCTGTCACATTGCACACATCCGAAGGTTAGGTCTAACTGTTTGGCCGCCGCGCCAATAGTCCGTAAAATTTCACACATTCAATTTCAAATCCTCAAAACTACAAACTACAAACCCTAATTTTCACAAATGCCTCGCCGCAGGCAAAATTACAATTTTACCCCTAGCATTAGGTCAAAGAGCCGCCGCGCTCATTTTAGGGTTTCCCGCCGTGGAATCCCTAATTTAACCCTAATTACAACTTAACAATTCAACGTAGAGATTTGGAGTTTCTACACTCCGCGTAAGCGTGTCCTTAAGATGCGTTTATTCCCCTTGAGACCTTGACCACAGTCAAGAAGTCTCTAACCTCCCTTTTGAGGGGAACTACGATTACTCTGATTCCACTCCCGTAAGGATACGTAGGCACAAGATGCGATGTCTTGCCGAGTAAACTTAGAATTAACCCCCTTTATTATTTATTATTGCTTATTTATATTTTATTTATCTTTGCTATTTAATTATTTTGCTTATTATTTTGTAATTGTTTCTTGGATGTAAAGTTGTTTAATTATTTAATTATTATTATGGTTAGTAATTAGGGAGTGTAATAACATGTATGTAATATTAAAATAAATTTAGATCATTTTAATATAAGATAATTAAATTAAACATTTCACACACGTAAGTCGATTTTAATCGCCGTCTCACTTCCTAAGGATATCCCTCAAGTTGCCTACGAATAATGGTTAAGTGGGGTGTATAAAGCAAGTCCCTCAAATAGAAAAATCATCAAAGTCCCTTATGGTTGCCTTTACGAATCGAGTCCCTTGCGAAAAATGATGATGGTCCCTTATATGTGCTTATTACACCCCACAATGGCCTTCAAAAATCCAATTGTCCCTCACATGTCCCTTAACATCCAAAGTAAGGACTACCTACTCCATTATAGTAGGGATAGTCTTACTAAGGAAAGGATAAAGAATAAGAAAGACCTTAAAACATTAGGGTAGGCTACTCCTAGATACTTGCTCATTTCAAAACTTTTCCACACTTAAACAAATTTCCAACAAAATTTTCAAACAAGTTTTTTTCACATCCATACACGGATTATTATTAAACTATTCTGAAATTTTTTGCTATTCACACACTACACTTTCAAAACAATTCAAAAGTGAGCTTAAGTACCTAAGAGCCCATGGATAACCATGGATGAAAAGGGTGCTAACACCTTCCCTTTTCATAACCTACCCCCCGGACCCAAAATATTCTCTAAGGTCTTTCCTGTTCTTTTATAACCTTTCCTTATGGATAAAATAAAAGTCGGTGGCGACTCTTGCTATCCGCAACATTGTTTAAAGTCAGTTCTCCCACCGTGTTACAGAACTGGCGACTCTGCTGGGGATCTATTTAAGAGGGGTACCCTTAGGAATTAAGATCACTTTAAATTGTTTGCCTTGTTTGCTTTATTATTATATTGTTGGGGTGCTCTTAGGTGTGAAAGGTCCTAACCCGGATCTAGTGTACCTTAGGTAAATGGCAATAGACCAAGGAAACTGTACGACGTATATCGATACGGTTGATCTGGTGGCCATAGTTAGTGCGACTTCTTGGTTGGTGCTTATATTCCTTAAGTCAAGTTGAGGATAATATTGAGGCTGCCATATGTTGTCAATGCGCTAACTGACTTTTAGAACCCTAGTTAACTCATCTTGGCCTTTAGAAAGTAGTGAGGTAACCGGCTTTGGTGCAGACTGAAGTTGGTTGACACTCGATACTACGCTCATTGAGATCTTAAACTTGGAGGGTTTTGGTCGGCAAGTAAGTTGCCTTCTGAACAACCACCCTTGTGAAGGATCAATGATATTGAGATCCCTTAGAACCTGGTTACTTTTGTAGGACAGGATGAACCATCTAACTTCAGGGGAGGGTACTTGCCTTTGAACCTCATGCAAGCCTTTAAACCTAGGGCTATGGTGTGACTTGTTTGTGTGTGCCACATGTTTGTGATTGAGCATGACATCATGACATCATCATGCATCATAAGCATATCATTTTCCCTAACCATTTCAAGGACCAAAGGATTTATCTTTGTTCTTTGTTGCAGGTCATGGCTTCTGCTCGTAGAAACACCATCAGGATCAACTTTGTAGAGATACCTGCTAAGCTCAAGGAGTTGGTTTCCCTAGTGCCTGATCATTCCCAGTTCAACAAGAGACATGGTCACTTATTGGATCTAGTTACTTCAGGGTTCAGTGAAGACATGATGAGTGTGCTGTTTCAGTTCTTTGACCCTAAGCACCATTGCTTTACATTTCCTGATTATCAGCTGGTTCCAACCATGGAGGAGTTCTCTAAGCTTCTGGGTATACCTGTTCTTGATCAGAAGCCATTCACAGGCTTAGAGAAGGAGCTTAAACCAGAAGTTATTGCTGCAGCTCTACATCTGAAGAAGTCTGACATTGTTCTAGAGACGAGAAGTGGAGTTAAAGGTATTCTTGCCAAGGTATTAGTGGATAAAGCTCAAATGTTCTTGAAGGCTATGAGCTACGATGCTGTTGAGGAGATCTTAGCCTTATTGATTTATGGCTTAGTGTTGTTCCCCAATCCTGATCAGTTCATAGACGTTCATGCCATCAACATATTCCTGAGTCACAATCCAGTGCCTACCTTACTTGGAGACATCCTACATTCTCTTCACACCCGTACTACAAGGGCAAGAGGAACTTTGATGTGCTGCATACCTTTACTTTCTAGGTGGTTTATTTCTCACCTTCCTCGCTCAGTACAGAAGAATGAGCAAGGGTTCAGATGGTCCAAGAGGATCATGTCACTTTCTCACTCAGACATCCATTGGTGCTCCAGATCTATGGAGAATGTCACCATCATTGACCGTTGTGGGGAGTTTCCTAATGTGCCACTTCTAGGCATAAGAGGAGGCATCACCTACAACCCATCTCTAGCTTAACGACAGTTTGGTTACGCCCGGAGCGATGGTCCACATGACATGTTGATTCAGGGCATCGTGTTTGACTACGACAACGATCTTCAGGGTTACCGTCAGAGATTCATACGAGCTTGGGGAAAGGTAAACAGGATTGACAGCAAGACACTGGAGCCTAAGTACACCATTCCTATGGAGGCTTATCTCAGATGGGTACGATTTCGTGCTCAGACACTCATGATGCCATATCCTGCCATCCTACCAGTTACCATGGAACCTGTTGCTGAAGGAGACACAGCTTATACCATCCTTCACCCAGACATGCCTACTGATATGGAAGACTTACAGAGATCATGGATCCAACTGAAAGAGCAAAGGGATGCTTTCGAGGCTCATTACAAAGCAAGCCAAGCAAGGATCCTAGAGCTAACAAAGCTACTTCATGAGGAACGAAACCTCAACTCATACCTCAAACACAAAGAGGAAACGTCCATGGGAGACTTAAAACCCCATCTTTTGTACTTATTTCGTTTTCATTTTCTGTAAGCCTAAAAGGCAAAACAAGTTATTACTAATAAAAAGTTACTTTCTTGTTTGTTTAAGCAAATTTAAAATCCTGCGGTCCTTGAAAACATTGCATATGCATTCCCATATCATTGCATCACAGGTTTATAATTGTGTACAGGTTTCTCATCTTCTCGCTGTTTATTTCAGCAATGGCTCTTGAACAATCAGTTAAGGATCTCCAGGCACAGAATGCACAGTTCCAAGAGCTGATCCTGAACCTATCTAAGGGGCAGGATGAATTGAAGACACTGCTGGCCAAGAAGACTAAGAAGGTTAGAAGGTCTGCTGGGTTGCTCAACATGGGAAGAAGGTTCAAAGGTCCTGTCAAGACCAAGGAACATGTTGAAGACTATGAATCTGAAGAATCTGAGCAGGAGAGAGGCAGTCTCCACAACACTATGGGGGACTCTGATTCTGAGGCTAACTACTACCATGAGCCTAACGAAGACAAATTCAAGATGCTGGTGGATAGAATGATGCTATGGAATTACAGAAATCATCTGGGCTGGATTTTGAGGATTTGAGCTTGATATCTGGGGTGGTCATACCCATTGGGTTCAAAGTTCCTACATTTGTTGTCTATGATGGGGTCTCTTGTCCCAAATTGCATCTAAGGTCTTATGTCAGAAGAATTCAACCCCACACTGCTGATAAGAAGTTGTGGATCCATTTCTTTCAAGAGAGTTTATCTGGAGCTCAGCTAGAGTGGTATTATCAGTTGGAGAGTGTCAACATCAGAGATTGGAATGACCTTGCTGAAGCTTTCTACAAGCAGTATCAATACAATGCTGACTTAGCCCCCACTCGCATGCAGCTTCAAAGCATGTCTATGGGTGCCAAAGAAAGCTTTAAGGAGTATGCTCAGAAGTGGAGAGACTTAGCTGGAAGAGTTCAACCCCCTTTGACTGATAGGGAGTTGGTTGATATGTTCATGTGTACGCTGAATGGTCCGTTTTACAGTCATCTCATTGGAAGCTCATCATCTGGCTTCACTGAGTTGATCATGACAGGAGAGCGAGTAGAGAATGGTATCAAGAGTGGTAAGATCCAAGTGGGCACTTCTTCATCAGGTGCTGCAAAGAAGCCTCCCACTGGGAAGAAAGAATCTAATGCTGTGTATGGTCAGCCTGGTCGTAACAGAAGACATCAGTCTGTTAGTGCAGTTCATATTTCAAATCCAACTCCTGCAACAACAGAGCAGCCTCAAGGCAACCAACAGAGGGCTAGAAGACAGTTCACGAAGATCAACATGTCAATGGCTCAGGCATTGCAACACTTGTTGAAAGCTGAACTTATTATCCTGAGGGAGGCCCCTCAGAATCCCAATGTTACCTCTCCCAAGTACAATCCCAATGCACGATGTGCATATCATTCAAACTGTCCAGGACATGATACTAATAACTGCTGGGTCTTGAAGAACAAAATTCAGGATATGATTGATGCTGGAGAAATTGAGTTTGATCCACCAGGTACTCCAAATGTGATTACAGCTCCAATGCCAAATCACGAGAAGACTGTCAACGCCATTGATGAAGATATTGATGAAGATCTGCATGTCTATTCAGTTATGGAGTTGAGCACACCATTGTCTGTTATCAAAAAGAGGTTAGTACAAGCTGGGATCTTTCCAGGTTGTCATGAAGATTGTCTATATTGTACCTATAAGCCGGATAGTTGCTTCATTTTGAGAGATGGGATTCAACGTCTCATGGATAAATATACTATAGTGTTTGAAAGAAGACCAGCATCTGTAGAAAGTATGGTGGATCATCTGACTCAGGGTAAGAAGATTGAAGAGGTTGACATGGTTGACAAAGTACCACTAAGAATCACTTCAAAGGGTCCCATTAAAATCACTCATCAGGGCCCGATCAAGATTACTGCTGAAGGTCCTGTGAAAGTTGTTGCTGAAGCCAGAGTAGCTCCTCTGATCATTACCACTCCTGGTCCTATTTCTTATACATCTGACAAAGCTGTGCCTTGGCACTATGGGTCTGATGTTTACATCCATGGTGTCAAGCAGGAGCCTTTACCTGATATGCCTGTTGACATTGATAATATTGCTGGATCTAGCAAGATCACTCGTAGTGGAAGAATCTTCTCTCCTCCAGTTGCTTCTAAGAAGGCAGTTACTCCTGCTGTTACTTCCACCACTGATGCTCGGGGCAAGGGTCCTGTTATTGAGCCTGTATCTACTGATGTGCCAGCTGCTGATGACCTCTCTAAGCAGATGGAAGAAGTATTGAAAATCATTCGCAAGAGTGATTATGATATTGTTGATCAGCTGGGGCATACTCCCTCAAAGATTTCTATGCTCTCCCTGTTATTATGTTCTGAGGCTCATGCCAAGTCATTGATCAAGTTTCTAAAGATGGCTCATGTACCCAGTGCAATTTCTGTGGACCAGTTTGAGAATTGTGTTGCTCACCTGACCTATGACAACGGGTTAGGATTTTCTGATGCTGACTTGACCCCTGCCAAGAGGGATCATAACAGGGCCTTGCATATTTCAATTGAATGCAGGGGCACTACCCTGTCTCATGTGCTGATAGACAATGGTTCCTCTCTGAATGTGTTGCCTAAGGAAGTCCTGAACAAGCTGAGTCCTGAAGATACGATATTGAAGCCCAGTAATATTGTGGTAAAGGCTTTTGATGGTTCTAGAAGAGTAGTGCATGGGGAAATTGATCTTCCAATCAAGGTTGGCTCTCAGGTGTTCACTGCTACATTCTATGCGATGGATATTCGTCCTTCGTACTCATGTCTGCTTGGTCGTCCCTGGATCCATGGGGCAGGTGCTGTGACCTCCACATTACATCAAAAGTTGAGATATCCGGTGAATGGAAAAGTTGTTACTGTCTTTGGAGAGGAAGAATACTTTGTCAGCCATGTAAACACTTTCAAGTATCTGGAAGTAGAAGGTGAATACATTGAAACTCCATGTCAGTCATTTGAAGTGGTTCCCTGGGCTGTTAAGGATTGTGTGACTCCTCCTGCTGTGAAGAAGGTTCCTGTGGTCATCAGAAACCCTCCAACAATGGCAATGGCCTCCCTCAATGATGCAAAAGCTGTGGTGGAAGAAGGTGGTTGTACTATTTGGGGTCAGCTTCCTGATATTCCATGCAAGTCTGACAAGTTTGGTTTAGGTTTCACTGCGGAATCCCAGAAGGCTGTCCGTCGTGCCCGTGCTGTTCGTATCACCAATCAAAGGGTTATCAATGCTGTGGGAGATCAAGATGAAGACTACAACTTGGAGGCATGGATTTTTCCTACTGTGGGTGCTGGACTCAATAATTGGACAGCTGAAGATGTTATCCCTATCTCCTTTAGTCAGGAGTAAATACTATTACTGTGTTATGTTTTTAAATTTATAATTTCTGGAACAATTAAAACTTTCAAGCCATGTGCCTTACCCGGGGCACAATGGTGTGCTTGTTACGGGTTGTCATTTCATTTGCATACTTCATTCAATAAAATCAATGGACGTTTCGTTTTCGTAAATATTGTGTTCCTTGTCTTTCTTTTTCTTTTATTTTTGCTTTATCAGCTATGTGTTCTTACACACACCCACGTCACTAAAATGCAGATCCTCATCCACTCTGGATCCAGTTGATAACAGTTCTACTATTGCCAATTACAATTTCGAGAATCCGATCTATCAAACTGAAGACGGAGACGAGGACGATTGTGAAATACCTGTAGAGCTTGCTAGGTTGTTACAACAAGAAGAGAAAGCTATACAGCCACATGAAGAGCCAGTCGAAGTTGTGAATCTGGGAACTGAAGAAAACAGAAAAGAGGTCCAGATAGGGGCTGATTTAGAGGACAGTGTCAAGAGCAGGTTGATTCAGATGCTACGTGACTATGTGGAGATCTTTGCTTGGTCTTATGAAGATATGCCAGGGTTGGATACAGACATTGTGGTTCACCGTTTGCCAGTGAAAGAAGATTGTCGTCCAAAGAAGCAGAAGGTTCGTCGTATGCGTCCTGAAATGTCAGAAAAGATCAAAGCAGAGGTAATGAAACAGTTCAATGCAGGGTTCTTGGCCGTAACTTCTTATCCTCAGTGGGTTGCAAATGTGGTACCAGTTCCTAAGAAAGATGGTAAGGTACGTATGTGTGTAGACTACAGAGATCTGAACAAGGCTAGCCCTAAAGATGACTTTCCACTTCCTCATATTGATATTCTGGTAGACAATACTGCTCAGCATAAGGTATTCTCTTTTATGGATGGTTTCTCTGGTTACAATTAAATCAAGATGGCACCTGAAGATATGGAGAAGACTACATTTGTGACACAGTGGGGCACCTTTTGCTATAAGGTAATGCCATTTGGTTTGAAGAATGCAGGGGCAACATATCAGCGTGCTATGGTGGCTTTGTTTCATGATATGATTCATCATGAGATAGAGGTATATGTGGATGATATGATAGCCAGGTCTCAGAATGAAGAACAACATCTTGATCATCTGCACAAGTTGTTTGAGAGGTTGAAGAAATACAGGTTGAGATTAAATCCAAACAAGTGTACTTTTGGAGTTAGATCTGGAAAGCTCCTGGGTTTCATTGTCAGTGGAAAAGGTATTGAAGTGGATCCTGCAAAAGTGAAAGCTATACGAGAGATGCCAGCTCCCCGTACTGAGAAGGAGGTTAGAGGTTTCTTGGGACGATTGAACTACATTGCAAGATTTATTTCCCAATTAACTACCATCTGTGAGCCAATCTTCAAGTTGTTGAGGAAAGATCAGGTGATGGAATGGAATGATGAGTGCCAGACTGCCTTTGATGAAATCAAGAGATATTTGCTAGAACCTCCAATTTTAATGCCACCAGTTGATGGAAGACCCTTGATTATGTATTTAACAGTATTAGACAACTCAATGGGGTGTGTATTGGGGCAACATGACGAGTCTGGTCGAAAAGAGCAGGCAATATACTACCTTAGCAAAAAGTTTACCGACTGTGAAACAAGATACTCACTGCTCGAGAAAACTTGCTGCGCTTTGGCATGGGCTGCTCGCCGACTAAGACAGTATATGTTGACCCATACTACCTTGTTGATTTCGAAGATGGATCCAATCAAGTACATATTTGAGAAACCTGCTCTCTCCGGAAGAATTGCAAGATGGCAAATGATCTTGACGGAATATGATATACAGTATACCACTCAGAAGGCCATTAAGGGGAGTGTTGTTGCTGATCATTTGGCTCATCAAGCAGTAGATGATTACCAGTCAATGAATTTTGAGTTCCCTGATGAAGACATTATGTCTGTTACCAAAGAACCTGGACAATATGACGAACCTGAACAAGGATCCCGATGGACTATGGTTTTTGATGGTGCCTCCAATGCACATGGTAATGGTGTTGGTGTTGTGATTAGTTCCCCTGAAGGTTGTCATACCCCGATTACTGCCAGACTTTGTTTCTATTGTACCAATAACATGGCTGAGTATGAGGCATGTATCATGGGTATGCAAGTTGCTATCGATATGAAGATTCAGTTCCTTGAGGTGTATGGAGATTCAGCTCTGGTAGTAAGTCAGATTAAAGGAGATTGGGATACAAAGCATGATAATCTCATTCCTTACAGAGAACATGTGTTGTCTTTGATCCCACATTTCAAAGAGATTACTTTTGGACATATTCCACGAAGAGAGAATCAGTTGGCAGACGCATTGGCCACCATGGCATCTATGTTTGAGATCAGCTGGGATGATGAAGCTCCCAAGATTACCATTGATAGATTTGAGAAGCCTGCATACTGCAATGAGATTGACACTGAAGGTGCAGAGGAGAAGCCTTGGTTCTATGAAGTGAAAAACTATCTTGAAGCTCAGGAGTTCCCTGAAGGGGCATCTGTCAAAGATAGGAAGTTCCTGAGAAGGTTTTCTGCTAAGTTCTTTCTGAGTAATGGCATTCTGTATAAGCGTAATCATGATTCAACTATGCTTCATTGTGTGGATAAGAAGGAAGCTACAGAAATTATGGAAGAGATGCATGATGGGACCTTTGGCACTCATTCTAGTGGTCATACCATGGCAAAGAAGATTTTGAGAGCAGGTTACTATTGGTCTACCATGGAAGCTGATTGCTATCAACACTCCAGAACATGTCACAAATGTCAAATCTATGCTGATAAAGTACATGTACCTCCATCTCCATTGAATGTGTTGACTGCTCCTTGGCCCTTTGCCATGTGGGGCATTGATATGATTGGTGAGATCAAGCCCACTGCTTCTAATGGGCATCGTTTCATCCTGGTTGCTATTGATTACTTCACGAAGTGGGTAGAGGCAGCTTCATTTGCATCTGTGACTAAGAATGTTGTGGCTCGGTTCATTAAGAATAATCTCATATGTAGGTATGGTATCCCTGAAAGGATTATCACTGACAATGGCTCTAATCTGAACAACACTATGATTACTGATCTCTGTACGCAGTTCAAGATTAAGCATCACAACTCTTCTCCGTATCGTCCGAAGATGAATGGGGCAGTTGAAGCTGCTAATAAGAACATTAAGAAGATTGTACAGAAGATGACTGTTACTTACAAGGATTGGCACGAGATGTTACCATTTGCTCTGCATGGTTATCGTACTACAATACGTACTTCAACAGGGGCAACCCCATTCTCCTTAGTCTATGGTATGGAAGCAGTTCTGCCTATTGAAGTTCAGATCCCCTCCTTGAGAATTATGAAGGATGCAGGCTTGGATGAAGATGAGTGGATTCAGACTCGACTTGACCAGATAAATTTGATTGATGAGAAAAGGTTAGCAGCAGTTTGTCATGGCCAGATGTACCAGAAACGGATGATCAAAGCTTTTAACAAGAAGGTTAAGCCAAAGGTATATCAGGCTGGTGACTTGGTAATCAAGCGTATCATATTACCACAGGGTGATCCTAGGGGCAAGTGGACTCCAACATATGAGGGACCATTTGTAGTCAAGACAGTGTTCTCAGGAGGTGCCATGATACTGACTACAATGGATGGTGAAGACTTCCCACAACCTGTAAACGCAGACATAGTTAAAAAATACTACGCATAAAAAGAGACCCGCTAGGTTGACAGGCCTAGGCAAAAATAAGGGCATCCCGGCAAACCAAAAGGGTTTGGGCAAAAATTAGGGATATATATATAAAAAGATGTACACCCGGCAAGTCGAAAACCTGAAAAGGCGGCTTGGGCAAAAAAGGGTATCCCGGTGGATTGAAAACCTGAAAGGGCAATCCAGGCAAAAGTTAGGGATTAAAGCGTATGACTATGTCTCGTTTGGATCACTCATGAAACTGCAACCAGTTGTACTACTTACTCAAGCTCAAACAGATAAAGCTCAATCCAATCGTTTCCGTCTCAACAGCAAGAAGATGAGATACTTGAGTGGCAATAGTAGAATTGAAACTCAATAGGATTATTTCCCACATAGCTGATTCTTTTTGTAAAACTTCATGACAAAATTCTCTTACTAGGGTTTATGTCTCCTTGTACAAACTTACCCGTGTATGGGTCACTTTTGATATAAATAAATTCCATCTTTTGAATCCAGATTCACTTTTACCCTATTTACATAAGCGAAACGTCCATTGGTTGTGTTTGAATGTATGTATGCCTTTGAATATGATTGATGTTTACCAGAAATGCATGAAAATGCAGTAATAGTATTTACTAAGGACGAACGAGGGAAGGATTTCAACGAAGCTTCACCGGTTCATCTTTACAAGACAGTTACAAACCATCAGTAGGGCTAATCCATTTTCACAAAGTCTAATCTCCCCTGGAATTTATATCCATCTCTTTTATCCTCATACGGATATACGGGAAATTACTTTCCAATAAGGGCACGATGAACGAAGACGGGATGTTATACTTATCCTACTATCAAACGAAAACGAAGGTTATCTATACCCTACTATCCCCAACAATGGGAGGTTATCTATACCTTGTTATCCCCAACAACGGGAGGTTATCTATACCTTGTTATCCCCAGCAGACGGAGGGTTATATATTCTTCAACAACGAATCGGGATTTATTTTCCTTGGCCAGCAGTTGTTATACAAGGATATCCAGACACTTCCAGCAGTGTCATAGCATACATACATCATTTACATCATACCATAACATATATGTCTATAGTACATTACCTAAGTGCATCATGTCATACATGCATACATAAAGTATAAACTAATGTTGTTATACAGAATGCTACCTTGTTTTCAGGTTAATTATCCAACAAACAATCTTATGATCTTTGGGACTGCTTTATTGTAACCTCAGGGTTACTTTATCCTCCTGATGAGCTTCTTATTACTTTGGGACTGCTTTATTGTAACCTCAGGGTTATTTTATCCTCCTGATAGCCTCTCATGACTTCAAGACTGCTTTAGAGCTACTGATTGCTCTATCCTCCTGAAATCATCCTATTACTTCAAGACTGCTTTAGAGCTATTCATTGCTCTATCCTCATGAGGTCATATTACTACTTCAAGACTGCTTTAGAGCTATTCATTGCTCTATCCTCCTGAAGCCATCTAATTATTTCAAGACTGCTTTAGAGTTATCCATTGCTCTATCCTCCTGAAATTACATTATTATTTCAAGACTGCTTTAGAGCTATCCATTGCTCTATCCTCCTGAAATCATTACTTCAAGACTGCTTTAGAGCTATTGATTGCTCTATCCTCCTGAAGACATATCACATTATTATTTCAAGACTGCTTTAGAGCTGTTGATTGCTCTATCCTACTGAAGCCATTCTATTACTTCAAGACTGCTTTAGAGCTATTGATTGCTCTATCCTCCTGAAGCCATTATTACTTCAAGACTGCTTTAGAGCTATTGATTGCTCTATCCTCCTGAGGTCAGATTTATCACTTCAAGACTGCTTTAGGGTTATCATTATTGATTGCTCTATCCTCATGAAGACATGCTGTTACATCAGTATTACTCCAGACTCCTGACAGTTCTCATTATACTACTGAAGAACTTTCCCCTAGTGGCATCTTTAAGCCCACTCAATCATGTTCAACCAACCATCAATATCACTCCATGCACTGGTGAGTGCAAATTTTTGGGCTTTTGTGTTCAATCCCCTTCAACCTTCCAGGTTACGACTGGCAAATATACCAATCTAACCCCTCAGGTTTCAGAAAATTGAACAGGGGCAGCTGTTGCACCCCAAAATTTGCCCTCACAATACAAGACTTGGTGTTCCAAGAAGGTTCACAAGGTTCACAAAATTCACAATTGGTCAGAAGAGTTGACCATTCCCTCAGACAATGCACCTCCTAAGCAGTGCATCCAAAACTAGGGTTTTGACTTTAATCAGGCTAAATGGACTTCCAAGACTTCAAGTGAGCTTCATAACATCTTATATGTGTATAAGAACCCCCATGTCAAGTTTCAAGACTTTTCTCAAAAGTTTGCTCAGTCAGATGATCAGATAAGTCAAAAGCAGTCAATGCAGTTAAAAGGTCAAACTGAGGTCAACTGTGGTCAAACCAAAGTCAAACTTCATGATTTTTTTTGCCAACATCAAAGAGAGGTTGGGTGAGAAATATTATCATAATAACTGTAATACCCCAAATTTTGCCCTAAGATTTGTCGTCGCGTTTCATTGCATTTAATCAATTACTAACAAATTTGTGTAGTCGTTTGACTTTTTGCAGGTAAATATCATATGGCATGCATTTTTTTTCTAAAAAGTAAAAATGACACAATTGGCAGGAGGACATGTGTAAGGAGTTATGAGTGTGAGAGGTTGAGAGTTCGAATCTCACCTTTGTCACTTTTTTTTTGTTTTTTATTATTTTTACTCTAAATTTTTCTATCTTTCATTAAAAAAATAACAAAAATAGTTTTTTATTATTATTTAATTATTATTTTCGTATTTTAATTAAATCATTTTTTAAAATATTATTTTTTTCACTTTTTTCTAAATTATTCATAAAAATATCCAAAAAATCATAAAATAAAAAATATTGAAAAATTTTTTGTTCTTTTTATAATATTTTTTATTTTAGGAATCAATAGGATTATTAGTTTTTATTTTAAGTTTATTTTAATTATTTTAAATTATTTAAATTTTATTTTTTCTTAACTAATTATTTAGTTTGGGCTTTAAAATGGGCTTTAGGGACATTATTGACAATTTGGTGTTAACCCTAATTTGTTCCCTATATATACATGTGTTGCCTTGTTGGAAAAAAGGAGAGAAGGAAAAAAACCTAAGAGGAGTGAGTGCCGTTTGCCGTTATTTAGTTTTCTTCTTCATCCATTACTATTGTTTCTTTTTCTTCATCGTTTACTGTTATTTCTTTTCCTTCATCTATTACTGTTGTTTCCTTTTCTTCATCTTTTACCGTTATTTCTTTTTCTTCATCTATTACCGTTATTTCTTTTTCTTTATCTATTACTGTTACGTTTATATATATATAATTTTTAAATTGTTAGAGTTTATATATATAAGATTTTTGATCGAATTATGTCGATACGATGTTTGCACATTTGTGTGCATGACGCGTGACATTTGTGTTAGTTCGATCTGGTTGCGATGATCGCATTTTTGTGTGAGCAATAATACTATTTTTTGCTTAATTTCTTTTTCTTTGCGATAAATTTTGTTTCGTCCGATTTAGATCTGGTTGCGATGAGCGCATTTCTGCGTTAGCAACATTGTTGGGTTATTTGGCACATTTAAAATTCATTATTGCTTTATTATTATTATTATTATTATTATTATTATTATTATTATTATTATTATTATTATCATTATTTATTATTATTATCATTATTATTACCATTATTATTATTATTGTTATCATTAATTTATTAAAATTTGTTATAATATAAAAATCTGTTTTTTAAAATAAATAACATTAACATCTTTTCCAAATTAATATGAAAACCTATTATTTTTAAGAAAAACTTTTTTTTAGATAAATTTAAAATAATAACTAAAATCTTTTTTTTTAAAATAATAACTAGAACCGTTATTTATTTTATTTTATTATTGTTCAATTCAAATTTCATTATCATATTGTATCTGCTCCTCTCATGTAACCTCGCGAACTTAACAATCGCTCTTTAAATTCTGCCTTTAAATTTCTGCTTGCATGGTTTAAATTATGACATTATCTCTCTGTTTGCATGATTCAATTATCTCACGCGTTTACTATTATTTCTGTCACATTGCACACATCCGAAGGTTAGGTCTAACTGTTTGGCCGCCGCGCCAATAGTCCGTAAAACTTCACACATTCAATTTCAAATCCTCAAAACTACAAACTACAAACCCTAATTTTCACAAATGCCTCGCCGCAGGCAAAATTACAATTTTACCCCTAGCATTAGGTCAAAGAGCCGCCGCGCTCATTTTAGGGTTTCCCGCCGTGGAATCCCTAATTTAACCCTAATTACAACTTAACAATTCAACGTAGAGATTTGGAGTTTCTACACTCCGCGTAAGCGTGTCCTTAAGATGCGTTTATTCCCCTTGAGACCTTGACCACAGTCAAGAAGTCTCTAACCTCCCTTTTGAGGGGAACTACGATTACTCTGATTCCACTCCCGTAAGGATACGTAGGCACAAGATGCGATGTCTTGCCGAGTAAACTTAGAATTAACCCCCTTTATTATTTATTATTGCTTATTTATATTTTATTTATCTTTGCTATTTAATTATTTTGCTTATTATTTTGTAATTGTTTCTTGGATGTAAAGTTGTTTAATTATTTAATTATTATTATGGTTAGTAATTAGGGAGTGTAATAACATGTATGTAATATTAAAATAAATTTAGATCATTTTAATATAAGATAATTAAATTAAACATTTCACACACGTAAGTCGATTTTAATCGCCGTCTCACTTCCTAAGGATATCCCTCAAGTTGCCTACGAATAATGGTTAAGTGGGGTGTATAAAGCAAGTCCCTCAAATAGAAAAATCATCAAAGTCCCTTATGGTTGCCTTTACGAATCGAGTCCCTTGCGAAAAATGATGATGGTCCCTTATATGTGCTTATTACACCCCACAATGGCCTTCAAAAATCCAATTGTCCCTCACATGTCCCTTAACATCCAAAGTAAGGACTACCTACTCCATTATAGTAGGGATAGTCTTACTAAGGAAAGGATAAAGAATAAGAAAGACCTTAAAACATTAGGGTAGGCTACTCCTAGATACTTGCTCATTTCAAAACTTTTCCACACTTAAACAAATTTCCAACAAAATTTTCAAACAAGTTTTTTTCACATCCATACACGGATTATTATTAAACTATTCTGAAATTTTTTGCTATTCACACACTACACTTTCAAAACAATTCAAAAGTGAGCTTAAGTACCTAAGAGCCCATGGATAACCATGGATGAAAAGGGTGCTAACACCTTCCCTTTTCATAACCTACCCCCCGGACCCAAAATATTCTCTAAGGTCTTTCCTGTTCTTTTATAACCTTTCCTTATGGATAAAATAAAAGTCGGTGGCGACTCTTGCTATCCGCAACATTGTTTAAAGTCAGTTCTCCCACCGTGTTACACGATCGACACCCAGAATTGCCTTCACCTCCCCCGCAGGAATGCTGAGCGACCTAGCCCCATGGAAGTAGCCGGGATGCCGGTGACAAGGAGCGATGGTGTAACCCTCCTCGGAAGGCTCCACTGATAAATCAACCACGGGCGTATCCTCCCGAACTCTCGCTCTCTTCGGGGCCCCTTGGGAAGTAGGCGACTGACTACCGGTCGGGGACGCCGACGACCCCCCTCCATCCTGCTCTGCAGAAGACTGCCCGACCAACTGAGCCACCCGCGTCTTCGGAGGAACAACAGCCCTTGACGCGCACAACTTATTCACTCGCTCCTCGACAGAAGCCATATTCCCTGCACGACAAAAGAAAAATTGGTCAATAAAAAGCTAAGGATATCAAGTCGAAAAAGGACGAGGCGTCCACCACCTAGGTAGCGCAGAGCGTCCTCCTCCGAGGCACACTCGAGCAGGGCTTTTGTGTTGATCAGCCTCGGCTTCTCGCGAATGTTTCCGTAACTGTCGAGGAGATACCGTCCATCGGGGGTGACCAGCTTCGCCGGCGGTAAATTGTGCACGAAGGAAACTATCTTCAGATAGCTAGTCATGTCCTTGTCATTAAGCATCCCCGCCCGCACGATATACCCACCTGTTCCCCGAGAGTAATGGTCCAGGGACCACTCCACGTGCACCCGGGGCAGCATGACGGCCTCGTGATGACCATCCACTATCCTCTCCCTTTCCGAATATAAAGAGCGGACCCCTTCGTGCGTGATAGGGCTGACCACGAAAAAGCGACCTTTGAAATCTCAGACAGAATCCATGTACGTCCTGAAAAGTCTGTCCGGCTGCTTGAATGACACCCAGCCATGTCGACCACTCACCGACTGCCGTTGTAGATGGAAAATACGAAAGAACAGCGGCAGCGTGACGCCGACATGGAGATATTGGCACACGAGCTCGAAGGCCCGAATAAAAGCCAGGGCGTTAGGGTGCAGCTGCGACGGGGCCAACCTCAGCTAGTCGAAGAGGCCCAGATGGAAGTTCGAAAAGGGCAACCTGAGCCTAGCCTCTTTGAAGTAAAACTAGTACATCGGAAAGCGCATCCGCCTGTATTTCGAGCAGATCCGATGACCTAGCCGGGGCGGTAGACTTGCTAGTTTTGAGGATCCCCCTCTTCCTGATCTTCCACGGTGGCGTAGGCCCCTGTCGGATCAGAAGCAAAGCAGGAGGGCATGGTGAGGGGCTCCTCGGCCACCCAGTCTCCGATCAGAATAACACGCTCATCAAAATAGGGGACGTCTGGCTCATTATCCTCGGTCATTGTGCCCAAGACAAGCGTAGTCATTAAACACCTGAAAAGCAGAAGGTAATAGTGAGTTCGATGACAGAGATCAAATTCACCCTTCCACCGCAAGTCAAGTGAAAGGGCGACGAGGACTCCCCGAGCATCGTCCCCGGTGGATCTGCCCTAACCTACAACCTCCCCGGTTCAGTATGACCCAAACTATAAACCCTCCTCGGAGGCATCCGTCAGAATAGACGTCGCTCCCCGGGACGTTCATCGGAGTAAAGAATCTTTCCCCGGGGCATTCATCGGAAAAAGCTTCCATCCCCGGGACATTCATCGGAAAAGACTTCCATCCCCGAGACACTCATCGGAACTAGCGTCTCTCCCCAGGACATTCATAATAAAAACCCTAAAAAACCCTCGAGAACGGAGGAGATTTCCGCCGCTCCTCGGGGCATTCAAACAGCCCCGACCACGATCAAGAAACAAACAAGAAAAGCAAGAGAAAAGAAAAAGAAAACTTACTGCAATAAAATCGATGACGGAGAATGCGGCGGCTGTGACGGCGGAATATCGTACGGCGGTGGGACAGCAGGTTGGAAACTTGAGAACAAGAGGGCGAAAAGTGAGAAATGAGCAGGGGCTCGCTCACTTATACCCCTACACGGGACTCGAAGCGTCGATAGACACTTGAGTACCCTAGGGTAGCCGCCCTAGCAGCCACCCAGAACGCGACACGTGGCGGAAGCAAACATACGCGTCTCTTCACTTCTCCCCGCCAATACCCGTCTTTGAGCTCGGACGATCGACAACGAAGAACACGCGTCCTCGCACGGAGGAATCTTCCCCCGGACCAGTCCACTTCCCCGGAACGACGTCATCAAGTCCTCACTCCCATCCTCGGAGCAACGACTTGGGGGGCTTCTGTTCTGGCTTGGGCCCCGGGCTGACTATGTTGGCTCAGCCCAATAATGTTCCACCAGGCTCTATCCAGTCTGGGTACCACGTCGGACACAAGATCCCCGACACGCTAGAAAGATCTCCCCGCGAGGAAGAACCGTCCCAACCACGCCGGGCAAGAGAATCGCCCGCACGACCAAGCACCGCCCTCCGTGGGCGGTATTCCCCATGCCGTCGAGCAAGACCCCATGGCTCTCCCACATCCACGTGTGCTCCCCTCCGCGGGGAGAACAACACACCTCCAGGGAACCTCCCGAGCTCCCCTCCGCGGGGAGACCAACGTGCCATGCGCACGTTCTCCACGTGCTCCCCTCCGCGGGGACACGTCACTAACCAACTGCCCACCTCCGAAAGAGCAGGTCAAACCCACTTTCCGGAGATCACGAGACAATTGAACTAGGGCGAAGACCACGTTATGGTCTTCACTACGCCACGTAAGCCTTAGCAGTCACCTGGGTTGGGCCTGGCAATCCAGCCCAACGCAAGTGACCGTTGGCCTAGCGCTGGGGTCTCCCTATAAATACCCTCTTCCACAAGAGGGTCAGGTAATTCACTTCTTACCCACTTTTCTGTACTTTTCTCTCACTCTGCCCAAATTCTTACTTTGGCATCGGAGTGTCTTGCAGGTACACCCCCTTCTCCTCCTCATCACCGGTGAACAGGTAGCAGTCTAACAGCGTGTGGCCAGCCCGTGATCCCATTCTGATCAGGTCAGATCATTTATATATTTGGACCATATTGAATTTTAAACCCAAGTTTAAAATCAACTATTATTTGGAATTGCTAATCTCATTTTAAGAAGTGGAAAAACACCTTAATGAAAATCTAAAATTAACCATCTGATTATGAAAATGCATATTCAGATGTACTATTTGTCTCACTGAAACATGTCTAAACTAAGTTTCACTCCATATATTTTTTAAACTTTATTTTCGAGATGTATGCATTTCTCACAGAAATATAACTTTTTACATAAATTAATCTAGAGATGCATTTCCGTATTCACACCAGAAAGAATCCAGATATCCATCTCGGTAACTACACCAAACAATAATTTTTTACTTTGATTTAGAGATGCTTTGATGAATTTGAAGATATTTTCTAACTATACGTATAAATTAAACCACACACTTTTAAAATAATATAAAAATAACATATATAAATTAATAAATTTGGAGTACACAATGAAGTGAAAATAAAATAGAACTAAAAATGTTGCTCCTAATACAAATACCATATACTAGTCTGTATGATGAACTTGTGCTCTCTGTTCCTACGCTGCCTCATGTACTACAACGTCTTCCATCACCTTAGAGCCATCTGGAAAAAGTCCTATGTATATACCCTTCTGCCCAATCTCTATGATACAATGATATCTAGGCAACACATGAACAATATAATTTTCCCTAGCCCGCTCCTCCTAAAAGATCTCTTGATGAGCTGACCTATGTGGATCTCCCAAAACATCCAATGTCATATAAGGATGTGACATCCTGAAAGACCATTGGATGTAGTCGTGTACAACACTCCAGTTGCTACAAGCTATAGTACTTCGTGCCTCTTCCTGTACCAGATGATTAAAATAATCATCAAATATGGTATACATATCTCTAAGTGTCATAATGTGAGGAGCAAACTTAGAGGGGCTTCTGAGAATAAACTTCATGTAGCGGAACTGCTACATGACGCGCTCAGGAAGATAAGAAAACATCATACATGAATCGCAAACCAACCATCCTGAGTATAAGGTTATGTCGCCAAAGGGACACATCTCTGTTTATCGGTGTTTTTGGTAAAAAAATCACGAGCTTAGAAAGTCTGTAGGATTAACTCGAAATATCTCTAAAGCAATTTGTGCAAATGATTTGTGTAAACACACATGCGTGTGAATTGAATGCAGTCGTCGCGTGAATGATAACGACTTAGAAAAAGACTTTAATTGAAGTTAAGTTGTGATAAATGACAGGGTAAATGCAATAAATGACATTAAACAAAGCAAAAGTACAAATAAATATTTTGTTCAAGCAAACAAAAAACTGATGAAAAGATTGGACGCAGACGCATACATGTTTCTCGCTAAACTATTTCGCTCTTTGACTCGGGTACACCAGTGGTATAAATAGTATGTATGAAATTTTACGACCCTTGATCCCATGTATGAGTCTGCTATTTATTCTATTTACAAAGTAACTGTTGACGACGGTTATAGCCACTAGGGAACACTGTATTCACTCTACGTTCAATCTTCAGGCTCCCACTAGGGTGCTTATGTGTCATCCACGACTCTATCTGTTTAAAATTCATGTTGAGTTGTAACTGCTTCCAACATCCTCAAGAACCCCTGATGGTAACTGCTCTAACATTTTGTCGATGCTGCCTGCTAAGGACTCTAGACTTGTAAATTTACTATGTCTTTCAACCTTGCATGGTTCAGTCGACTAGTCTTCTTGCTGAAATAAAGGCCCCTACCGAATATCATTTTTGAGATTCTAAACAAGTTTCCCAGTGTCGACAACTTGGTCAAACCCTTGTCATTAGTCTGACGATGCTTTATCATTAATGTTATTTGAAACACTTCATTAATGCTTTCTCACAACAAATGTCTTTTCATTTTTATTCTTTGTTGACTTTCTACTAGCTGAAAAACTCAAGTGTAACAGATGCCCCCCAAAAAATGTCACTGTCGACCCATATCTGAAGGGAGAAAGGTGGTCTTTTATGTAATCACTTTATCACTGTTCACCTTGGTACACGTCACATACGTGCGTGCAGATTTTCATGATTACCTCTTATTTCTTAGGAGGATTAAATGAAATTGAATTGTTTACAATTGCTCTAAATTCCATTTTTTTTCTTTCCCCATGGCTTTTATATGCCATTTGTTAGGTCAACCACCACGTGACATATTTTTTCTTGGATGAAGCTTAGTCGTTTTTCTTTTGCTATTTAAACGTGTCTACTCAAACACTTTTTTTTACTTTTTCCTATTTCTGCAACTCTCTTTACAACAAATCCACACCCTTCAAAGGCAACTCTCTTTACAACTTTTGCTTCCTTATTTCTTAAGCTCTTACTCAAAAAACCCACACCCTTCAAAGGCTCTCCCAGAATAATACCATGCGAGCTTCACATCCGAAATTGAGCTTCCCATATTTGTTAACGACCATGCCTACGTACCAGAGCCTCCCTTGGAAGCGGAGAACATAAAAGTTTAGTATCGCTCTCCATTCATTCCTAACGTGTTTACTGGTAAGGTGCATGCATTTATGGGCCCTTTACCCAAATATATTAAAAAAGTCCAACTGCTTCAGGATTACTTCCCCATATATCATGGGTATGAACCACTGGTGTTCATTGATGAACCCTTCAAGTTTAATTTCTTCAAGAACTGGGTTTTCCGTTCCTCTTCTCCACTTGAGGATGTTGAGTACATTAAGTGGCTGGATAGGATTAAGAGAAGGATAACACATTATTGGAAGGATTTATGGATTTACGAGCTAATCCAGATGTCTATGGCGAGTCTTCTTTATAATCCTCATGTACTGATCGCTTCCATGTGTTTCTGGGATACATCCATAAACACTTTTCAATTACCCTGTAGGATAATAACTCCCATTTTCTTTGACATAGCCACTATAGCTAGTGTCTGACCAACTAGGGTAGACTTTGATCATGCAAAAGTTACAAGAATTGGTCATGTATTATCGTAATCCAAGATATCTTACAACTCTTTCATAGAGGATCATCGAGAGACAACAAGCAATATTTTTGCGCATGAACATATTTACTTTCTTACTTACTGGATATCTAGGTACATATTCTGCAATCGATCCATTCAGGTGGCTAAAAAATACATGCCCATTGCAACCTAGCTCCATGAGGGTAGAAAAATCTATACGAGCAAATTGATACTCATGGGACTTTATGAGTCCCTGGCCTTGGCTGTTGCTGATATGGTAAGACCAAGGAACCTCAACAATCTCCAAATAGATGAACCTATTTGGTTCTTGCAGCTGTGTCTTAGTGCCACTTTTGAATCCTCTCTAAAGAACAATGTCCCTCCCAACCCGACGGTGGGAATCGAAGGGCCTCGACTAGCTAAGCTTGTAACAACCCAATTTCGGTTTAACTAATTAATTTAGTTATTGGAATTATTTTAATTATGGGATAGTGTGATAATATGTTAAGTCTGCATATTATGCTATTTTATCATTTGTAGAGTTTTGGAAAGTTTAGTGGGAAATATTTCGGACAGTCTCAATTAATGGTTAAGTGGATGGTTTATGGAAATTGATTGGAATAATAGGTATATTGGAGGAAATAGAATGGAAAGAAATAAAAAGAATAGAAATAGAAAGAAAAGATATAAGAGTAAAAGAGGAAAGAAAAGAGAGGGATAGAAAGAAAGGGAGAAGAAGGAAAAAGGAAGAGAAAAGAGAAGAAGAAGAGGAAAAGAGTGGAATCATCAAGAGCAACTCAAAGTTTCGATTAATCCAAGGTAAGGGTGTGAAATCTTACTATCTTAATCAATATGTTTGGTTATGTATGTGTATGGTTGATTGGTTAGAGTTTTGGAGAGTTTTCTATAAGCTTCCATTTTAGGTCGAAATTGATTCGATCGGTAGAAGCCGAGTTTTAATGATTGAAAATGAGAATAAGTGGTAGAATTTAGTCGAGGAATGTTGGACTAAGGCTACTGGAAACAAGTTGGGATTTATCAGGAGATTTCATCGGGTGATTGGATTCTGAATAGTGGGAGAAAGTTCAGTCCGCAGACGCTCGCTAGCAGCTCGCTAGGCGAGCAGGTCGCGAGTGTTCGCTAGCATCTCGCTAGGCGAGTGCGTAGCGAATGGTCCCAGACTTGGGACAATGGTGTTTTGGTCTCCTTCGCTGACAACGAATGGAGTAGAGAATGACTCGCTGGGGGTTCGCTGTGGCGAACGAGGTAGCGAACGAAGTCTGTAGCTTATGTTCTTGCTCGCTAGCAGTTAGCTAGGCGAGAAGGTGGCGAACATTCGCTAGCAGCTCGCTAGGCGAGCGTGTAGCGAACGTAGCAGGATGAATTTTCCCTGTCGCGTGGTGTCGTCGTGGCTTGGGGTTTCGGTTGCGAACGACCCTTCTTTGATTTAATGGCTTATATGCTGGTTTGTGATGTGCTGTGGGTAGCCGTAAGGCGTGAATCCTAGTGTATGAATGTGATTTTGAATCGTGGCCTTTGGGCAAATTATGCATTGTTTAGAATTGAATAAAAATGCATGGCAATTGTGATGAATGATGAATATAATACACATTGAGTGCATGATAATTATACGTGTTGATGTGTGAAGAATGCATGATAATATATTTGCGAATATGTATGCATTGGTTATATTTGATCCCGTGTAGGATCTGCAGAACCTCGCTTGATGCAATGGTTATATTTGATCCCGTGTAGGATCTGCAGAACCTCGCTTGATGCGATGGTTATATTTGATCCCGTGTAGGATCTGCAGAACCTCACTTGATGCGATGGTTATATTTGATCCCGTGTAGGATCTGCAGAACCTCGCTTGATGCGATGGTTATATTTGATCCCGTGTTGGATCTGCAGAACCTCGCTTGATGCGATGGTTATATTTGATCCCGTGTAGGATCTGCAGAACCTCGCTTGATGCGATGGTTATATTTGATCCCGTGTAGGATTTGCAGAACCTCGCTTGATGCGATGGTTATATTTGATCCCATGTAGGATCTGCAGAACCTCGCTTGATGCGATGGTTATATTTGATCCCGTGTAGGATCTGCAGAACCTCACTTGATGCGATGGTTATATTTGATCCCTTGGAGGATTTGCAGAACCTCGCTTGATGCGACGGTTATATAGTGATTCCTAGGAAAATCTGATGAGTTATAGTGTAACCGTAGAAGTGCGAGAGGAGTGAATTCTAAGAGAATCTGACGGGCGAATGAGTCGGTACCGTGGTTGTAGCTGCATAGGGTCGAGGTGTCGGTCTCTATGAGTGCATTATCATCTTCATATGATGAATTGAAAATAATGCATTGAGAATGTATTAGTGTATGTATATATATATATATATATATATATATATATATATATATATATATATATATACATATATATATATATATATATATATATATATATATATATATATATATATATATATATATATATATTTATTTATTGCGTCTGGTAAATATGAGAATGAGGTCGATGTATATGTAGAGAGATTCTACTCACTAGGGTAGAACGGTGATGCGTCGTTCCTAGTGAGGTAGTTATCGGGGTAGAATGGCCGAGACGTTGTTCCCGGTAGAGCATAAGCGACGTACCCATAGTCCGGAAAGAGGATTGAGGGTAGTGAATGAGTCTTATATAGATAGCATGGTATGATTGCGACTGTCATATTTAAATATGCATATGTGCAGGAATTGATGAGATGCGTTAGCGAATAAATAAATGTGAAAGATATTGACTGATGAATAGACGATTAAGTGTGAGCGATTATGTCTATGTGTATTTAATGCGGTGAGTATCTATTGTTATGCATTGTAGTGAATAAGTATGAGGTATAGGCATTCGGTACTTGTACATTTATATATATATATATATATATATATATATATATATATATATATATATATATATATATATATATATATATATATATATATATATATATATATATATATATATCTTATGCCTTGATTATTATGATAATGTTTCTCACCCTTCTGTTGTTTTATAATGCCCTACGAGGCATTGCAGATTAGGATTCGCAGGAGGTTTCCTTTGGAGTATAGTTCCTTTCCCTCGTGTCGGTCGCTCTGATATGTAACTTTGGGTAGATAGGCTTGTAGAATGTCTTAATGATGTTTTGTTTGTATGTGAATGAAGTTGTGAACAACCAGATGACATGTAATTACGTTTTGTCATGTCTTAAGTGAATATATATATATGTTTTAGTCTTCCGCTTTAAGAGAAAACATGAATATGTAATTTCGAAGAATCATGCGTTTATTTTTAGTTGAGATTTACCCCTTTTGAGTTAATTCTTTTTAAACATTAATATTCATGTGGTCGTTTCGTGAGTATTGTGACGCACTTCTTTTATACCTTAATGTAAATACACTCTGATGAAAATAAAAATACTTGCATTCGTGACTATACAATTTGATATGTGATTATTTTGGGGTATAGAAAGGGGGCGTTACAAAGCTCACTCCCGATGATGGGAAGATAGTCTCTTTAGAGGTCTTCAAAGATTATCTTCAGATTTTTTAAAGGTGTAAAGCCGTCATTGAGTCGATGGCTCCATTTTCTAGTCGATAGTATGGTCCTTACTAGTTCAAGAAACCTTACCCCAACCGGTCTCGACAAGAGCAAGACGAAATAAAGAGAGTTCTATTTGCCTGCTTAAATCCCATCCTTATTTGGACTATGCTTACCACTTCAGTGGCAAGTTTGAGGGTGGCCCTTACCAATTAAACTTGGTGGCTAGACAATTCAGGTTGAGCCAGTTGCTCCACAAATGCCTCATTTCTAGAGCCAAAACCTTCTTCTGCATGCTTGACACTGCTACTGATACATGGCTCAAAGGAAGTCGTTTGTTTTATAGAAAGAAAGATGTTTTCCTTCATGTTTTAGACTACACATTTTCTTACTATTGTACTCAGGAGTTTGAAGCATAGTGTGCACAACATTGGTTTTAATGTCCCGTTTTATTTTAATTATTTTTCGTAATTAAATTAAATGATGTTGTGTACGTGTATGTGATTTTGTGTGTTTTGTTGTAGTTGTAGATACCCTTAGGGAGGGTAGTGACCTTAAAGACTAGAGTTTAAAGTGTTGGGGGGTATGTGAGCAATTGTGTAAAGATGAGTGATGTGGAGAGTAAATATGATTAGTAATATTGGTTAGTAATCATTTAATTAGAAGTGAATATTAATTGGATTAAATAATTATTAATATTATTATTATTATTTAATTAGTTGGGAATTAGTAGTAGTAGTAGTAATAATAATAATAATAATAATAATAATAATAATAATAATAATAATAATAATAATAATAATAATAATAATAATAATAATAATAATAATAATAATAATAAGAGGGATTTGGGAATAGAAGTGTCATTATGTGTTTTGGAGAGAAAGTTGAGAAAAGGAGAGTTAAGGCAAAGGGAGAATCATCATTGTTGAGGTAGATGAAGCTTTGTCATAAGAACTCTAAGGTAAGGGTGGGGTACTAATTATCTAAGAGATTACGTGATGAATGGTGGGTAGATCATAACATGTAGGGTTTGTGTTTTCTTCTCTATCCATGTTCTTGATGCATGAATGATTGTGTAAATTATAAAATTATGATTGAATTGTATGTTATGTGTTGATGTTGTGGTTGTAATTGTTGTTAGAATGATACATTGATGCAATTGTTATTGTTGAAATCATATGATTGATGATCCGTATGATGTTGTAGAAGTAGTGGTCGTGTGTGATCACGAGTCAGAGTCGAAACAAGGTTATGAGTAATTTTGATGAAAAATATTTGGGGTTTGAGACTCTAGAAAAGTGTTTTTTTTGGTGTTAAAATGTGTTCCAAATGAATTATAATAAAAATTGAGCTTTTGGAGGGTTCAAAAGTGATTTTTCGTGTAAAAAGTTGCAGAAAAAGTGCTTTCGTAGCAGGTGTAATCGGTTACACTAAATGTGGTAACCGGTTACCACTGAAAACGTTAAAGTTGGACTTTTTTTAGGGGGGAGGGGTGTTTGTAATTGGTTACCGGTTTTGTGGTAATCGATTACACTGGGACTGATTTTTTGTGTGGAAAACTTTGAAAATTCATAATTGAGTTTCGAGTGTTCGATTTACACGTCGTTCGAAGCGTTGGAAAGCTAACGCGACGAACTACCTCATAAAAATGGTTTCTATTCTAGAAGTAGATTGTTTTTCTGTGTGATGGCTTAAATGAAATTGTTGTGTTTATGTTTTGATGTGACATAATCCAGAATGTATCGTTGTTGATTGATATGTTGTCGTATAATGCTTACAGTATGCTTTTGGATGCTGGTGGCTAATATTGGCATAATACATTTATTAATGGTGAACAAAATATGTACATATTGTTTTTGTTGCATGTCTTATATGAATCATTCATCATGGTGTTTGGACATTGGTCCGTTTTGATGAGTCTAAATCCTATGGTGGGGATTGGGTGCGAGTAGCTGATTCCTATAACGATGGAATTAGCGAAGCGTTACCTATGGCGATATTTTGGTGAGCCTCGATCCCATTGTGATGGATTGGGTGTGAGTAGCTGGTTCCAGGTAGGAATCGGTCAAGCGTTACCTATGGTGATGGTAATTATGTTTTGGTGAGCCTCGATCCTGTTGTGATAGATCGGGTGTGAGTAGTTGGTTCTAGGTGGGAATCGATGAAGCGTTGCCTATGGTGATGATTTTTGGTGGGCTCTGATCCTATGGTGGGGATCAGAGCGAGTGAACCTGAGAGTTCACTATTGGTACCATATGCATTGAGTCTAATTGTGTGTCTCTTTGCATTACATATTGGTTGGATTTGTTTTTGTGCTTGAATGTTGTAGTAGCATGTTGGATGTTGTTGTTATATGTTATACTTGTATGTTGAATGTTATAGTTGTATGCTGGATGTTGTTGTTAGTGTATGGAATAAGTGATGTGCATGTGATAATTTGTTGCTTACTTAGTATCATGCTTTCTTTTTATATAATTATGATATCTCACCCCTTATGTTTGAATGTTGCCTCCACGCGGGTAATGTGTAGATAATCCACTGTAGGAGCTCAGATGTGAGTGAAAGATGAAGTCTTCTGTTTATTCTTTTAGTTTGGCGTCTGCTCTGATATGTAACACTAGGGCTATGGAACATTATGGTTTCTTATGTTTTGTTTGCTTGAGATTTTGATATCTCTTAACTTTGGTTATTTTATTTAGATGAAAATTATGCTTATGCTTGGAATACTTATCTTGTTGATGTTTCCGTTGTTTTAATAAAATTTGAAGTTTTGATAATCTTTTAGTATGGTTATTACTATTAAATAATTTAAAAAGTGACGTGTTGCATATCATGTATATGAGCAGGTTCTATTCGATGGTTGCATCCTAAATATATTTTTGTGAAATTTTTACTCTGATTTTTATTTAATTATGCGGGGAATATTTAGGGTGTTACATTGGTCCCTTATGCCTGACCACACAATGACGGCACAAAGTTTAGTTGATGAATTTTCTTTCCTAATAGAAAGAGGTGCGTTTGTTGAAATCATTCAAACATTTTTTACACTTTCCTTTGAATCTTTTAAGCTAGCGCATGTTATTTTCCCTCTTGCAGGTATTCTCAAAACTCCAAAAGCTTATAAGAGTGGCTCTTGAGGAACCAACGTTTCAAGGGCTGTAAGGGTAAATTCTAGACCCCTTGAATACATTCATTTATCTTTCCATCAACCTTTCTAAGCCGAAAGTACTTGTTTATGGATAAAGAGTGATTGAAACCTCTAGCTCCAGAAGGACATCGCATGCTAGAGACTTGGACGAAACCAACCATGAATCTTTTGACGATGAGGCCTTGGTTTGTACCTTCATTTTTAATCTAATTCTTACCAAGATATGGTCTTTTTGTCATCTTGCTCAATTATTTTAGTCTCCTTAGAAAGAGAGCAAATTCAACATCAGCGATGACAAAGAAGAAGCCTCAGTTCCTCCACCGCTTACTTTGAATGTTGGCGCTCATACTGTTGAGGCCACCATCGTACCCCCTGAGGCTAACATAAACCCAGGTGAGGCCTCTGTCGGGCGAAAGAGATTAAGGAATGGAGGTGTGACAATCCTCAAAGAAGAGGGCACTGAAGAGAGTGAGACACCAATTTGATAGAAAAGAAGAAAGGGTGGCCACGCATCTGAGAGACCCTAAACAATACTGAGACTGCTACATAACCTCCTTGACTTGAAGAAGATCAGGTAAATCTAACTTCTTATCTTTATTTTTACTTTTGGACAACACTGACTTAGTATGTTTTGGCAGCCTGTCGACACTGCTTTAGAAAATTATCATCCTCAACGAATTGATCTAGACAATATTGTCGAAGACACCAAACTCCAAATTTTCATTCTGTCATACCACCCTTAGCCTACTAATCCTTCTGATGACATTCAAATTGATGTTGGCAATGGTGGCTTCATCAACCAAGAGGAACCTAACTTGAGAACCGTAACTCCGTTTTACGCATGGTCGGAAGATTTGGAAAGCTTATTCAATGCTCTATATGAAAATTACTAAATATAATTGCTTGAATACCTACAAAAATGATATAAAAAAAATTAAACTCAATGATATTTACACGAAAACACAATATATACACTATAACATAAACTATACAAAATATACACAAACGTTGAGGTTTATTGGTGTAAAATGAATAAATTAAGCCGATGAGTACTAATTATTCACACTTAAAATCACAAAAATTTAGCACTTATCACCGTATATGTTTCATGCCACGACATTCCTTACAAGACTTAGTTGATTCCCTCGGGCGTGACTTGGAAAGATCTTTTTACCGTCGTTGCTTGTAGGTGGATATGAATTTCATGTGAAAATCCAATAATGTAATTACCCCATAGGGAGGAAATGATCTTTGTGTGAAAATCCAACAATTTAATTACCTTGTACGACGACAAAGATATTTACGTGGAAGTCCAACAATTTAATTACCCCGTAGGGTGGCAAGGATTTTCTATGTAAGCTCCATTAAGAAACTTCTGAAATATTTGATAAAATCCCTCTCAGTTAAGTTACAGCTTTCCCTGTTGGATGGGCATAACTACTTCCTAGATCTCTATTTGAACTTCTTTGGAATTATATCTTATAGATGCTATCTATTTAGTGGAAAGCTCACAGATGTGGGTGACATCCCTTGTCTCATCGACTAGGTCAAAAACAAATCTTTACCCTGCCTCATTGAATTGAGAGCATCACCATGATAGCTTGTAGATTTCGACTAGAAGCATGATGTCCTTTACTTACACTATATTAAAGGGAGTTTCCCTAGCGGTGGAGTGAGGGGTGGTGTGATACGACAACAACACTTCATGCAACAACTCGACCCATAATCCTTGACGTTATCCAACTTCTTCATGATCTCCTTTAGTATTACTTTATTTGTCAATTCTTCCTATTTGTTCTCTTGTGGATGAACGTATGATATTAACTTGGTTTGAGTTCCAAAAGTATTTGCAAAAACCAACCACGGTAGTACTGGTGAATTGAGTTCCATTGTTTGAAACAACAATACCTGGAAAACCGAACCAACACATATTCCTCTACCATCGTAAACTTTCTCTGTCGTAATCTTGAATACAACTTCCTTCTAAATCCATTTCTTGAAGTAAATACTCCTACAATTAGAAATTTTAACTGACTTGGAGCTATAAGGAAAGATCCTAGAACATCCACACCCTCTGGTAAAATGGCAAGGTTTGTCATAAAAAGAATGAGTTCAACTGGTGCATGGTGTAAATTAGCATGTCTTTGGCATTTGTCACATATCTCGAGAAAAGTCATGTTGCCCCTTATTAGTGAAAGACAATAGTAACTTTCTCCTGGTAGCTTGTGGGCAAAAGCTCGCCCACCAAAATGGCCGCCATAAGCTCTTTGATGAACCTCAACTAAGACTAGGGTGATTCCGTGTTCCCCATAAACCTTAGCACCAAATAGGCTCTTCCCATTTTATGTAGCTTCCCTATAAGAATGTACTTTATTGCACGCTTCTAAGTTTGTTTTGCTTCTAACTTGTCTTGTGGTAATTTGCCTGACTGCAGATAAAAAATTATATGGGTCATCCAACTGCCATTCAAAGTGATATCGATAATGTTTGTCTCCCTCGCCTCTATGCTAGGGATGTTGAACGTTTCTTGTATTACGGTGAAATTGAACCTTGTTTCCTTCGAGCTAGCAAGTTTGGACATGTGGGTTGCCTTGAAATTTTGTTCCTTAGGCACATGAATTATGTCAAAAATTTTGAAACACTCGGACAAGTCATGTACCTTTTTCAAATATTTGATGAGTCGTGGTTTCTAAAATTGGTATTGTTGGCCACTTGCTTTTCCAACTTCTGAGAGTTGCTCTTGGCCTTCAGAGTTGATGTGCCTAATTATAGGGCGATGGACATGGCAATGATTAAAGCTTTGTACTCGACTTGATTATTGCTAGCCTTGAATTAAAACCGTAATGACTACTCGATAAATATATTGTTTGGTACTTCAAGAATTATCCCAATGCCACCCCTTTTCACGTTAGAGGCCCCATCCACCGAAAGGATTGAGGTAGGGGAAATCTACTTTCCAATTGGTGCGCTGAATTCTTATAGAAGATCCGTCAGTACTAGTTCCTTGATGCTTCCTCTAGGAATGTACTAGATGTCATATCCAGAAAAATCAACTTCCCAAGATACCACTCTATCGGATAGATCTGGATTTTTGAGGATTTGGCGAATATGATGGTCTATTTTTACCAATATCTGATGTCCTTGAAAATAAGGCTTGAGCTTTCTTGCGATCGCCACTATCGCTAATGCGAGCCTTTCTATATTTTGATAACGAACCTCAACGCCCATGAACACTTTGTTAATGAAATAGACAGGTAATTTCACTTTATCTATTTCCTGGACGAGTATTGAGCTCTATGTCTGGTTGATGATAGACAAGTAGAGATATAGAGGTGAACCTGCTATCGGGCATGTCAAGATAGGAAAGGATGTTAGGAATTCCTTCAACTTTTAGAACACCTTATCACATTCATATATCCATTCAAACCTCTTGTTTTTCTTTAACTTGGAGAAGAAGTGGAAAGCCTTATCAACTGCATAGGAAATAAAACGAGAGAGGGCAACTAAACTCCTGGTCAATTGTTGAACCTCATTGAAATTAGAAGGACTCCCCAGGTCTATGATGGCTTGGAATTTTTTTGGGTTCACATATATGCCTATTTTTTGAGAATTAAACTTAATAAATTAACAGGCGATCTATGTTAGGGAAAGGGTATGGATCTCTAGAAAATTCAATAGTGAGGTCGATGAAATCAACGCACATATGCCACTTATTTAACTCCCTCCTTACCAAGACCACGTTAGTCAACCACGAAGGGTATTTGTCCTTTGTTATGAAACTAGACTCAACTTCCTCATCAATTAATGATCTCTTTTCCTCACCAACCTTGTGAGAATATGGTGGGAGCAACAATGAGTAAATGATGAATGTGGCCTAGGTTAGTTTAATTGGGGCCCACATTGGACGCCAATTGTACTTATTAAAATTACAAATGCGTGACAAATCCTACTGATTAAGAGATGTTAGAAGCTTTAAGATTTTTGTAGGGTCTAATCTAACTTACACGAGGTGAGAAGATCTTGTATGTGTGTATTTTTTTGATGCAAGTGTCCCCCTATTCATCATGATACTGATGTATTTATAATTCTCTGAAATTAAACACAGGTCTTCAGTGAATGTAGCAACCACTCTGGGAATAGGTGGTTAATTCCCTGAAATCTAGAAAGTGTAGTTAAATCTCACAACTTCATATGTAAGTTTGTTGACTCAATACATGTTTTACGTACAACCACGAGTTATGGACGGAGACACTAAGGGCTTGGGCGACGTATCCGGAAATGGGGTATCCTATCAGAAAGATGGGAGCTCGAACCAATAAAGGGATGATTTAGGAACAATGATGGGTGAAACGTATGCCTCCACCCCGCCTTGGTAACCCCTTCCAATTATACCACTACAATAATCAAAAGGCCTAAGACCTAAGTCTGTAGAGAATACCACAACTAAGAATTTTCTATAAAAGGATTTATATTGGGATGAGAAATAGGTTATGAAACTTATAGGAAAATGATTCATAACAAAGAAAGAAGCATGAACCATAGTTCAATGCGTCTCCTATCCTACCATTTCTAAAGAATATAGCACACTCAAGTGTGACACAAGACGACTTTTTCTAGTTAACAACTTCAAGAAGTTGAAGTGTTGTTCTTAAGTTTATCTTTTTTTTTTCTTTCACTTTTTTTTAGAAATGTTAACCTTAGGAACTTGTGTTGTTGTAATTCTTTTTATCACCGTGAGAAAACTCCTTATGTTGGTCAATTTGAAGTATAATAAAAAGTAATATTTTATGTGATGTGAATTGATTTATGTGACTTATTTTGTCATATGAATTAATGTTATATATTTGTTTCTTTGGATGATCATCTCTGAAATAGATAACCGTTTATTAGTATTGAGGAATCCTCTAATAAATTGACATCGTGACAAATATGGATAACAAAGTAAGTAGGAGTACCTTGCCATTTAGTTACTTTAGAGATAAAGAACTAAAACTATAGAAAAAGTAAGAACTCATTATAATTTTTTTTTCTTCATAAATGCTATAATTAGGCTTAGGAATTTGATTCATAGTTATCTACTACATATTTATAGATGTTGTAGGCATACACCACTAGGTCACATTTTAGCCTTATCTCTAACGACATATCATATCATATATTCAAACACTAGGTGAAATAATTAAACAAATCATTTTCCAACATGCTTTTAAACTCTGTTGAACACTCTTACTTCTTAGTTGCTATTTCTTGTTTTGGCCAAGTGACAACCAAAAATTATTATTATTCTTTGCTCATATCTCTTCATAATTTCACACTTGAAAATCAACATAAGTTAATACAACCTATGTGGATTGATAATCTTAATTTTAACCCTTGCTACCATTTTGAATGCGTATACTTGCACAAACAAAGCAACCAACAACTGCCATCATTTGAAGGCCAAAAGATATTCATGTTACAAATATTCAATTCAATGGCCAATTCTGGACCTGTCTCCTGAATGATTTCAATGACTTTAGCAACCTCCTTTGAACTCCCTATGTTGGTCTCATAATCATGATACCAAACATGAAGAAGAAACTTGTATTTGTCTCTAATATTATGAATAAGAGGGTGTAACACAATAGAAAACACGAATGTTCCTAACAAGCCTCCTTGTTTCACTCCAGTGGATGACATAATAGGTAGAACGTCGTTGTATGACCAGAAACAAACTTAACCCACAAATAAATAGAGAGACATTTCACCCTTGCCTCATGAAGTAAGGCCGACCAAACTACCATGTTGAAAGGATTAAGGAAATATATGGTGAGAATAGTTAAAGAACCATCTTCATGTGACTTGTTTAAAATCTTGTTAGCACTGTGCAAACTGAACTCAATACCATTCGGTACTGTGAGCTTAAACTATAATTCATTAGGATATTGTACACATATTTATCGAATCCTTTCATATCAACATTAAACTCTAGATTCCTCTAAATAAAACCTTAAACAATTGGGTGTATCCCACCATCAAACTTCAATAACGACGTTAAGGGCGCAAAAGCTACAAACTCTGGCAAACTCACAAGGCATCTTCCTCCTAAACATAAGTTAAAAACTATGTGATTGCACATAAAAGATCTCTTGCCACAACAAAATCTTGTTCGATAAGTGTCGGAATCACAAACCATCTCTACCACATGATGTCATTTTGGGGGGAAATTCAAAGCACTTGAGAATAATGTCAACTTCAGCCACCAAGAGGCATGTATGGGTATTTAGTCTTTAAAACCTTCATTGTATGTGCATCATAAGGGATCACTCTGGATGACCTCAACAATTTCTCAATCGTTGTGAACTTGCCAAGAGGCATGTATGGGTATTTAGTCTTTAAAACCTTCATTGTATGTGCATCATAAGGGATCACTCTGGATGACCTCAACAATTTCTCAATCGTTGTGAACTTGCCATATGTAACCTTGCAGAGGCATTTCCTAATGTTAGTGTTCATTTTCTTATCTCCCTCGTCATTATGAACAACTTAATGACTCAAATAATCTTGTCCATAGCTGCCCAACACACTATCAACTAACTTTACAAGACCATACATGTCTCTTCAAATATCCAATCACCCTAAAATGTGATATTGTTGCAAAGACGCGCCTTTGCAATATGGAGTGTAAAATTCAATTTTCTAAAATGGTGGGGCTTTACTATTAGATTTCGAATACTTATTTTTTTACTTAACAAAATCGAAATTCATTCAAACGATATATAAAACAATATCATTCGCTAAAAATACAAAAAAATAAAACTACGAATAAACTCACAACATCTTAATTAATTACATAAAATGGTAAATTGTATATGTATATAACATAACCTATTAATATGTCAAATTTGAGGTATTAAGAATATCAATGTTATTCATTGAATATACACTAAACCTGAATAAAAAATTATTTATTATTTGAATTAAATAAACACCGCCACAAGATAAAAAAAGAACACAACTACGAACTATGACAAAAACAAAACAATGAAATAAGGGTAAAAAAAAGATTTAAATATGTGTTAAAATCATTTATTTAACTAAAATATACTACAAATTATAGGGGTGATTTTGAGTCAAACAACCTTAAGTCACTCCTCATAGATGATGATGATGAAGAAAAGATGACTAACTTTCTACATTTTTTTATAGGAGCAACAGTTTGTATACTGAACCTAAATATACTTATTGCTCAATTTTTATTTGATAAGTTATTGCATCGCATGATCCCATCTGCTTAGGTTGTTCTTTTCACCAAAGATATTCCAGTAGGGTCACCTCCCCATTCTTCAAACACAACCAAATAGTTCTCACTTGACCTCAACCATGACCTGGGAACATGGTACCTGTCCAATTCAAACAACAATATTTCATGATATATTCAAATTAAACCATTCACTATAGTAAAATACTAATGTAGCACAACTCTTACCATTTTTGGGAGGGTTGTCCACAATTCGTCCGACATTTTGTTTCTGTATAAGTTCCGGCATAATAACAATCGCCACATTCCTCACGCGCTTTATATCCGGGCCAATGACGTCCGATGTTCCGACCGTTTATCCATACTTGACCCTTTCCCATAGTACTCATATCTAGAGCTAATGGATCATTTCCTTTTGGCGTGCTAAAAGTTGTCTAATGACATTGTAGTACAAAATGATTCAAATTTAGATGATCATAGTGACAAAAATAAAACATGTTGAAAATTTACATACCTTGTACCATGTCAAAGGTTGTCCTTTACCTAATGATGATCCTTCTACCCAACTTACTGATTTACTTCCACTTTCAGTGTAAAGTTGTAAGGCTTCACCCTTGAGACCAACCTACAGAAACAACAAAATGCAAATGAAATCTCTTAATGGTTCAATACACAATTATTTCTTCTACCAAAGGAAACATGGTTAGGCATGCACCAAACCTTGTAAGACCATTTCTGTCGAGACAGGTCTCTAGTCCCTTCGTTTAGACCCCCGAGTGTGACCGGGCCTAACACCCCAGCATTCCATGTTTCAAAGTGCACGCCGACATTCTAAAATTAATTGAAAGAATTTTATATTCAGAAAAATTAAAGCAATAAAAATGGTTAAGATGTAACCAAGTTTCATGGAAACTTACTGGGAGACCGACAGTAATACTAAGCAAAGATATCTTATTATTTCCAACATTTAGCTTAACATTTTTACTAAATGTCAATTTAGGATACTTCAATGATCCATACACAGTACCTGTTTTCAAGCATAAGATGATAAATAAGTAAAATCGTAGTTTGTTATAGCAGGAAAGAAAATACGGAAAGAAAGAATAAACTTTGCTAGTTTTATTGACCTGAAAGTTGACCGTTAATAAAAACATGCATAACATGGCCTGCTGAATTTATTGTAAGAAGAGGATATTTTCCATTCTTTATAAAACCTTCATTCTGATCAATGTTCACACTGAACACGCAATGATAATATTTAGTCCATGAATAAATAGTATAAAGTTCAAACAAAATAATAAAGAAGAATTAGAAGAAGAAAATTCCAATTGAAAAAAACTTACTCTGTCATATACCACAAATAATCTGTGGAATCTCGTGTGACATTAACCTGCTCCCATAATGTATATGCTGTGAAAGAATCATTAACAGTGGAATATGATGGTTCTTCATTATATGATTGCCAAGTAAATGGAGTATTTGTAGCAATCATCTTCATTGGGGATTGAATACCAACCTGTACAAATTTGCACTAAATCTTTATACAAGCTTGGTTTAAGATAAACCATTAATGGTTCGGTTCAGTTTTACCAAGAATTGACTACAACAAAGAAGTACTATCTTACCTTGGCAGTATTGAAAACTGCAGTTTTGCAGTCAGGAAGAATGGTAATAGACCAAGGTGGTATGTCATATTGTCCATTTCCAAATTTTATTGTTGCAGAAGATTTGGTGTCGTAATTCCCAAGGAAAGCGACACAATCGCCAGTTTTTGGTTTGAAAACATGTACCTAAGAAAATATTAACAAAAGAAAGAAATTAATTATCAAACTAAAACTTGTTTTTGTTGAATATTCAGATAAAACTAGTTTATGGTATTTACCTCCAAGTTTTTTCCAGGCCAATAAACTGTGGAATCCGCCGACAGTAAAACTGGTTCACATTGCTTAATTACTTTGTGCAAAAATTTCAAATGTCCCCATTTTGGTTCGTTCAAAAGTCCTGATAAGAAATAAATAACATACTGATAAGAGGTTCCTGATTCGAATCTCACTCATAACATAATACTAACAATTTAACATTAACCAACGTTCTCGAAAAAAAAGTTGAGTATAATGCAAAAATAAATCTCACACAAGTTGAGTAGAACATACCAAATTCATCAATGGGAGCATCAAAGTCATAGCTTGTGGCAATGAAAGGCCCGCCAGATGTTCGATCAAAGTTAGTTCCTCCATGATACTAAACACAAAAAATTGACACATTACACTGATTTATTTCAGAGTTTACAAAGAATGATATGAATACACAATTCAAAACTGTAACAACTTTATAATTACCATATAGTAGTCAACAAATGTGCCACCATTTTGTACAAATCTTACAACAGAGAATGCCATGTCTTCTGCCGATCTACGTGGAACTCCACCGCCAAACTCTGTGTACCAGCTACTCCAATTCTCAGTCCACATTTTGGGTTTATAGTTCTTGTTGGGCTTGAAGTTTTCACAATAGTAACCATTGCAAGTATCAATCTATTGCACAACATAAATACAAATTAGACACGAAATGATACTCAAATCACTTTTCAGATTCATTGAATAAAGAAGAAAGATTTACGATAGGATCAGGAGCATCTTCTTGCTTGCACATAATCCACGGGACGCCGGTATTTAAACCAACAGCCATTTGAGAAAACCATTTGGTGTAAGCTTGTCCAGGAGCACCAATTTCCCATTCCACTGGCCCATACTCATTTTCAATCTATCATCATATTCAATTAGGATCATTATTAAACTTTGTAGCAACAATATGAATAGAAATAATGTTGAAATCACAATAACTTGCCTGAGAAAGAATGATTGGACCTCCCTGAGTTTGAAACAATTTCTCTGCCTTCATCATGTCAACAATCTTAGTTGTAAATTTATACATTGCTGCCTACATCATCAGAAAATATTTGCTTCCTTTAGAAAATTTCCAAAATTTCATAATCAAATAGTTTATTAGCAGTGTGAAAATTAAATTGTAGAATGTTTGTATGTTGATCTACATAAATAAAAATTACAAATTGTGTTTAACAATGAAAAAGTATAATAATTTTAAAATTAGAAGATATGCATGAAGCAATAATTAGTAAATAATGAAATGTTTTGAATCAGTAAATATAGTTAAGATATTGGATAAAAAAACTATAATAGTATTCATAATTTTACATTAAAGGTGTGGATTATTCCAAAATTATTATATTGACTTTTGTATTTATGATGGTAATTATGATAATATTAATACTATATATTTCGGGTCAGCTCAATATATTTTTAGTTAATGAAATTTACTTCAAGAACCGTATTGTTAAGCCATATGAGTGGATAAATATTAAGAAAAAAAAGTAAATTTCAGCCTGTAAATTTTTTGACTAAGAAAATTAATCCAAGCCTTTTAAGTGTGTTGAGAGAAATATTTAGAAAAAAAATGTTTTAATTACTAATATTTTTTGAAAAGAATATCTAATATAAAATATTTACCAACCACTAACCTTTTAAAATAGAAAAAATAATATTGAATTCTGATACATGTATAAATTAGATTTTACTTTTGTAAAGTTTGAATGAAAAGTATTTTTTATTTTATTTTCTAACAACTAGTATCGAATTGACTTTTTTTTTAAAATTCTTTTTTTAATCATAAAATGGTAAAGAATTTATTAAAAATCTTGCATTTAATTTGGTCAATATTCTAAAAAAGAAAGAGAAAAAGAAAAGACATGTATGTAATACACAAAATGATTATTTAATAAACGGATAAGTATCTAAGATTTAACTTAAGAAATAAATATTTAAATTTATGGGAGCCTAAACTTTTTTTTTTAACCATAGACTAAGTGATTAACACTTAAATTCAGACATAAGTGTAAATTCTGTACAAAGATATTTAATCTATTAATATGAAATTTACGTTGAGCTACGCATGGTCAATACCATAAATGTTTTTAATGTGTATTAATTGAATAAATGTGACATAAAATAATGATAATAATTCAAACCTTGAAAGGCTCATTATCTGTTCTGAATTCCATTCCTGGAACATACTTAAGCCAAACTGGAAATCCTCTGTACACACCAAATATAAACATTATTGTTCATTTTCAATAACATTATTATGCTAATCATATAATAATATAGAATTATAAGAATTGATTACCCTAAGTTCCATTCAGCACATGCGTAGGGACCAATACGAAGATGAAAATAAAGGCCAGCTTGTTGCACCAGCTTGATGAACTTAACCAAATCATACCTATCTTCAAAATAATACTGTATTTCATACATAAAAAAAATGGATTAGCCTTCTAATTAATAACATTTTAACAAAATTAAATTAACTTTTTTAAAAATAAAAATTCTAATTACCTTGCCAGGAGAAGGTTCGTGTCCATTCCAAAATACATAAGACTGTATAACATCTATCCCTCCATCTTTAGCTTTTTGAATAAGATCTGGCCACATCTGAAATTTATCCACAATTTCATATACATCAAACTTGTTTAATTCATGCATCATATAATATAATGTATTATAATTACCTCAGGTGTACTTCTTGGATAATGAATGGATCCAGAAAATAAAAGTTTTCTCTGTCCATTAACAAGAATGGCTTTGTTATCGTAGCTCACAGAGGCATTGACTGAATAAAACCAAAGGAATAATAGAAACATAAAGAATTTTCTCTGAATTAAATTCTCCATTGGTAGTTGAAGGGTGTGAATGGTGTTGATGCCTACATCTTATTTATATATATATATATACATTTCAAATATCAAATGTGCATGGCTTTACAGCTTGTAATATTTCTTTCCTTAATGGTGTTGATTTGTGTTGATCCCAATCAAGACAAATAAACCATTTCCGTAGCCTTTGCTAGTGCATGTTTTTTTCCTTTGTTATTTCTTATGATCATTATCCGTTAGAATATTTTATTTATTTATTGTATTTTAATGTTATTATAATAAACAAACTTAAATTGATTATTGACTAAATTAAATAATACAATTAATTAGACAATTATTATATCTTTAATTAGATTATACACCTTCAATATGAATGGATAAGGATGATCTATTTTGAAACAATAAGAATTTAATTGAGTCTTTAGAATTGTTCAGTTGTGGATAAGGGTGTGCAAAATAACCAATAATCATAAACTAAATTTCTATATAAATTAAACCAAATTCTAAAATCCCATCCAAATTTATATTTTAAATTTGGTGGCCGATTTATCAAATTAAAAAAAAAACGGTAACCATTTGTTTCAAACCGGATTGAGATTCAGTAACCATTTTTCAATAAGCTTCAAAAACAAAAGTAGAATAGTTTGGGAAAATCAAGATCAACACCCCTAGTTTAGAATAAAATTGATTTGGTTTAAAGTATAATAAGTTTAAGGTAGATAGTTTGCAATAAGTTTAAAGTAGAATAAGTTTCACGATTAATTAATTTATATCAATTCAACGTACTTCTCGATTAATTGATTTAATTCACGATGAAAAGGAATTATTCTAATTCCAGTTTTACATTGAGTAGTTTAAAGTTTAAGATATATGGGGTGTTGATTTAATTCAATGTAAAACTGGAATAAAAGTGATTAATTGATTTATATCAATTATTTGATAGTTTGCAATAAAATTGATTTTTTTAAAAAAATTGGTTTTAAAACTGATTCCTTTAAAGAAAATAAAAAACTGGTTTTGAGAGAAACTGGTTTAAAATTGGTTTTTAAAAAATAAACCGGTTTTATATAAATGGTTTTAAGATCCAAACCAAACCATATATGTGGTTTGATTTGGTTTGGTTTATAATCTATGCACACCCCTAGTTGTGGAACTAAAATTGTTTGGTGAAATAGGATCTTGTCATGGTAGATCGAACTTTTGATATAACATAGAAATGGATAACCTGCAAGGTTAGTATTCCAACATCGAAGTGAAATCAAAGAAAAATAATTGTTATAATCGTGGGAAACAACCTTCGCAGCGATCAATACAACAAACCAAAAACCACCATCTCCAACCATAAAACTCCAATGTCGAAGTGAATGATAGAATAAAAAGTAATGTGAGAATGATAATGGATTTGAATAACCGAGAATGACATGATTTCTCTGTTATCTAGTGGAAGTGGTCAAAACCATCTGCGATGGAGAGGTGTACCGTGTAGACAACTGTTTGATTGATATGGATGACTACTGATGCCTTAGGGGTGAGTTTGTCTACTTCAAGCGAGGATAGAGGAACTCACGCTCCTTGTGTTAGCTTTATTTGCTTCACATCTAAGCCTTTCGTCTAGGGTAATAGGAGCATCCAAAAACATTTTTCCCCTCTAAACCTTGTCCCTACTTTGTAGAACGAGGGTTTGGCCTATATGCCTTAGCCCGACTACTTGTTTTGAGAAGGTAAAAAAGCCTTGATGAGATGTCATTATCATTAGGAATAGACGCTTTAAATGTCTTTCTCGTAACATGTAACATTTAACATGGAACTATTGACATGTGCTCATATTCTAGTTTGTAATGATGCTTTCTCTTCCTTACGGAACTTAAGTACTTTAAGCAATCTTCGATGAAATTTCAACCGTTGGTGGCACACAGTGGATTGTACGATCCTTGTGCTTGATGCACATATAAAAGGATCCTGAAACATAATTTTTTTTTGTTATTCGTGGTGTAAAAAAGATCTTCTTCTCTGTCTTTCGAACTACATCTTTATTCACGAGCTCTTCTATACTGATTTCTTGTTTAAGCTCGTCTGCAATCTTTTTCGGTGGAATTTGATACGCACAAGAAACCAACCATTTCTTTTAAGGTAAAGTCAATATCTATTTCTTTCTATCACTTCTTTATTTGTTTGGGTTTTCTAGGGAGTGAAATTTTTAATATCTCTAATGCTTGAAATTCGGTTACTGGTATGT